>BMAV01006085.1:0-35046 GCA_019973955.1 Trichonephila inaurata madagascariensis
GACTGTAAAGTCAAACGGGAAACCCCCACCAATCGAAAGAATGCAGAAGCTTTCTTATCTTTAGTTTTGAACAAAAGTAGAAGGGGGAGGGGGTTTTTTTTCAACTGTTGGGAACGGACAAAAAGCCATCCCTAAACGTGAAAAAGGGAAGATTCTAAAAGTGATGTCATTTTCTTTCATCATGACAGCTGTCAGAACATAATCATCAGAAAGTTGAATAAAGTAAGCGAAATTTTTTGGAAGAATAGTAGCATTAAAAATGTTTATTTCAAAATCGAGAAATAATGGAAATTTAAAAGAAAGGCATATAATTCATCTTTTATGAAGGAACTATTTACCTTCGATCATTACGACCAGTACGACATGAGTACGTCGCCCTTCCTTTGGACACGCCCAATCCCCCCTCCCAGAAGAGGGCGCTTTTATCGTTTTCGAGTTTCGATTTCTGTCTAAGGGCCTCTTAAGTACTTCACACATCTTTTCAAATAAATCGATTTCTCGTTGGATGGTTTTGGATATACATGATTTCTGTATTGTGTTTTGGTTTGTTGAATATATATTTTTTTTACTATCACTAATTCTAATTTTTGTTCAAAAAACAATTCCTTTCCACTATCGAGATGATTGTCATCTTCATCTTGGATAACAGTACCAAATTCTTCCGAATGCGGATTGGTATATGGGAAAGAAACTTTAAGAAAATGTACAATAAACTTGATCAAATTTGAATTAGAAAATCTATTTCGAAGACAATTTTTTTAAAAAAAAATTCTTGTAAATACCGTAAAACTGGTATTTAAACTTGTGAATGCCGGTATTACAAAATTGTACAAATGACTCAAAATACCGGTATTCGGCATCCCGGAATACCGGTATTGCAATTCCTAGTTGTGAGCAACATGTCACAAAGAATATTCAACCTATCTGTGATATGTGTACCAACAAGGGTTCCTTGTGAACCGTCAACGATTGCAGCTGCAGAATCTCTTATTATCTCTTCTGACACAGGTATGGGTTTCTTTTGCATGGGCAAATTGTCTTTCTTCGATGTTATTAATAATTCATCTCAAATAATTAATCAATAAAGCCCCTTATATAAATTTTGCGGGGCTCTTAGCTCACTAGAATATGTGGATGATTAAAATCCTACGGTTTATCAGTAATGCATGTTCTGGTTATGTTAATCACACACTCCACTTGAGCTGGTTCATTTCAGTTGAGAACTCAATTTTAGTAAGTGTTCTAAATATTTTATAGCCCAAATTACTGATTTGGCTGTCGCCCATGAAAAGCGTAATTTTGGATTTTGCTTTGACACTCGTCTTTTTTGCTGCTTTTCTGTTTGGTAAGCTACAACAGCACCATGAATACATTTCTTAGCAATTTTTAGAACTGTTGTTTTTTCTTTTTTTTCTTTTGTGCAGAATCTCACATCCCATTCTATTAATAGTCTCCTACACAAGTTGGGTGTCATTGCTGCTTTTAGATTGAGCAACATAGAACTCTGAATAGTATCAATCTAAAGAAATGTCCTTGTAAATTATATCTTGATATAGTGAGGTGTTTTTTTTTTATTGAAAACAATTATAAAATCCCCGTGCAACACAAAGTATCACACGGGGCTTACAGAAGTAAGTATTAACACACATTCAGGGGAAACAAGAAATAAAAAAATAAAAAAAATTGAGGTTAAGAAAATTAATAAATATTTACAACAAATCAACAGAATTTTTTTTGTTGGTGCATGAACATTTCAAATCAGCAACAACTTGTAAAGAAGAAGGTGGCTTTCTACGAGTTTTATGATTAACAATGGCTCTAATTTATAATGGAGTACAGACAGACAGTATTTTTCTACTTTACATAATTATCCCTATTTTTCAGAAAGTCATTCAGCATTGTCTAAATTCTACTTAATCTTCCAGATATTTCTTAATAATTTAAGCCACATTATGTAAAACGAAGGATATTTATCTTATTCAATCAATATTAATTGCTTGGATTTTCTCATTTTCCCAAAGAGAGAGAATACGTTTTTTCTTCAGCGTGAGTAGGATAAGTTAAAGCAGATTCACAGCTCGAAGATTAGAATCCATAGACAAATAATAATAAAATAAAAACTTTAAAAATAAGGTTGGCTTTATAATTTCTTTCACATTTTTGCTTGTTTCAATGCAAAAAACTAATTCTTTAAAAATAAAAAAAAAATTTTAAAAAAAGAAAAAAACCATTTTTTGGTAAATATCTTGATAGGAATTGTTAAACCGGCTGTTATTTACATGGTATTTAACTTTTTTTAAAACTCAGATTTGTAACAGAAGACAATGCTAATGTTCGCTTGATGTTATCATTTTTCCAACTCTATAGTATAACGAATTCCTTTATGAGGAGATTGTTTTTTTTCTATTTCTGAGAGGTGTGTGTCTTTCTGATTAGATGCGTTGTTTTTCAAAGGTTAAATGTTTACTTCGGTAATTTAATTAATTTTTAGAAAAAAGTAGTAAGATAACATATTTCTTAATTTACTAAAATGTGATAAAATGAAAGGATCAAAAGTTTTTTCCTCGTACAAGTGTATTCATCCCCCTTTTTTTTTTAGAAAACTTATTCGATTTTTTATAAGCTTATAAAATGCTATAACTACTTATCAAAATATTATTTTTTAGTTTAATTATTTTATATTTCACAAACACATTATAAATTGTATTTCTTAGAATAAAGTCTTTGGCTATTTCACAGCTTCTTTTTTACTGCAATTAGTAAAATTCAAATGCAATTACCGTAAAATCCGGTGTATAAAGTGCACCTACTTTTTCAAGCTTTATTTTATTAGTCTTAAGGTATATCGACGTTATAACGCACGCCTTCTTTTCTTACGAAGGAACCTGAATTGTCCTTGTGCAGTGCTTTTACGTTTTAAAGTCATTTATTCAAAGTATTATCCCAGACTTTTGAAAAATAGTATATTCTAGAACAACAACCCTTTAAGTTGCAAAAGGTATGTCACATTTCTTTCAAATAGACTGTATTCTGATCAATGTAGAAGTCATTTGTTTTAAAATTCTTATCCATTTGTTTATTTTTGAAGCTATCGTTTTTATACATGATGTTTAACGCTAACCCTTAAATTTTGATCTTATTTTTTGAACGGATTGTACTGTAAGTTATTTATCTAATTATTTACATTTATTAACTTTTTGACTGCTTATAGTTATATCAGGCCTATTTTTGTAAAACAAAACGTATCGGAAGATGTTTGAAAACGGGTAAAAGTCTGTTTTTTCTTTACTTATTCAATTCAACAATTCGTAATAAATTTTTAGTTTTTGATTTTCTTAAAATTTTATGACATCAATCTATTTCGATTATTTTCATATATCTTTTATAATTTTTGAATGAATTATTTTAAAAAAAAATTCTATAATTTCTATTTTTATCGTTTGCATAAGGAAAGGCACACTCACTGTAAATGCTAATTCTGAGAATGGATCTACAACTGATAAATTTTAGAAATTGATTCTTGTAAGGGAATAAGTAAAATATGGAGAAATATCCTTAAATGTTAAAATATTTAAAGATCTCATCTCAATTAGATCTCTAATGGCATGTTAATTTTTCAGTCGCGACAATATTTACTTTATTATAATCAAAATCAAATATGCTTTTACCCCCCCCCCTTAAAATATATGTGTAATTTCAGGCATTTATTATTATTATTTGAATAATATTTTCAAACGTATATTGAAGAAAAATCACAAATTATTTGAATTTAATGACATTTTATTATCTCATTTTATGTAAAGTAGTACACTTAACAAGTAATATAAGAAACAAATTAAGTCAATTCCTACTTAGATCAACAAAATAAAATTTTATTTTAGCTACTTCTTATTAAATAGTTACACTTAATATAAATATGTATATACATATGACAGAATTACAACATTAAGTGGTGATTCATTTTCATTAATTATAATTAAAGTATCGTACTGTCATCCCAAACAATCGTATATATAAAATTTCAGTTCAACTGAATACTTTAAAATGTGAGAAAAAATTGTTTTCAAGTTTTGACACAAGTCGCCAAAAATGATGCCAACGTGGCTGTATTTGTAATTCTTTAAGTATTTAGTTTTAATCAATTAATTTTTATTAATTAGAATTAAATTATTGTATTGTCATCCAAAATAGTCATGTACATAAAATTTCAGCTCAATTGAGGGCTTTAAAATGTATTTTATTAACGATTGAAAATTCCACCAAGATAAATAAATAAATATTTAGAGAGTGTGAGCTAATAGTAGGAATTGAAAAACATCCAAGAAGAGCCTATATGTTTCAAAATTCATTTAAGTTTTAAAAATCGAACACAGAAATAATAATATTTTATTTAAATGGAGATAATTACTTATAAATATCATAGCATTCAATACAAAAAATACATTATTTGAAATTCCACAAAATACAAACTTTTTCCGTTTTTATGGCATATATTTTAAACATAATTTCAAACATAAAAGACGAAAGTAAGGAAAGCACACACAAAAGAGAAATAATAAATAAATTAATAAATACTTTTTTGAAATTAATTTGTTACATTTTTTTTCCTATCAATAAATTGACGAATACTTATTCATAGCAGAGAAAAATATGTAACAGACGAATTTCACAAAATCTGCATTTAAGTTTATTTTCATAAGTTACTATATTTAAATAAGATTTTACTGCACAAAGTCGATTACTTTAAGAAGAACATGCAGTTAAATTGTAAGTAAACAAAATATCTCGCCACAACTGTCTGATTCATGTAGCGGCTCGTCAGTTTTGGGATTGCCATTTTCATCTGCATGCTTTTTTTCAAACAAATATGTGAATAAACTTACTTTATTGACTTTTTATATTTTATTTTTGTAATTTATTTTATTTTTTAATAGTTTCAAAGTTTAAGAAATTTCTCAAATTTTTAAATACATTCGAATATCAAACTTTCAATACTTGCGACTCAATTTTCAATCATAATTTTCATCGCGCCCCCTCCATACAATAACAATGTATTGATTTCAAAATTAACGTACCTAAAGCTACATGCTAAAGCTACAATATGACTTTAATTATAAACCGTACAAATGATTAAGATAAGTATTAAATTTTGTGTATAATTCTGTATTTTTGACAAACCCAGGGTAATCTTGTTCTTAGTATTGATAAATTAACTATCAAATACATTATGTAGTACAGAAGCATTTATAAGTAAATTATATCAATGTAAATGCATACTTTATTTTTTTTTATTATGTCAGAGTGTATTTTGTTTTGCTTTTTTTCAGTAAATTTGCAATTTTTACAATATTTTATTCTTGACTTTTTTTATATGCTCGCGCCCCCTTGTAAATTTATCACGCCCCCTAAGGGGGCGCGCCCCACAGTTTGAGAAACACTGATTTAACCCTTTACCACCACCGGTGTATTTATCCGTCTAATTTAAGGCTATCTTTGGCTAATATTAAATAATAAGGGTCAAATTCGGAATAATTTTTCAGATGTAAAAGTACTCACACACACAAACATTAATATTATATTCTGGCTACACTATCCTGTAGAGAATCACTTATTTTATCATACTACTCATTTTTATCCGAGTTGACATATTTTTTTTTGATAAAATGTGTTTTGCATTTTTTTCCTATACCGTAATGATAAATGATCTATCCCTTCACATGTTAAAAGGAAAATAGGTTTATTTATGAAATATTTTGAAATTTTAAGAAATATATATTTAAACAAATGCATGAGTTATAATATCACACATTTTTATAAAAATTGTGGCATTTTATTTGCCCGAAAATGTGCTCCTCGTCAACTCCATGTTATCTACATAGGAAAAAACACCTTAACAGTAACTTGTGTTAGGTTTTTCCAAATACGTTCTTTTTTTTGGGTTTATCAAAAAACTTTTCCCGAAAGCTTTGAATGCAAAAATTTACTTGATTTTTGCAGATATTTTTTATTTCAAAGACACTTTTGCGTATATTTGGACCTTTTTTTTCCCCCACCAAATAATTTGCATCCACAAAAAACGGTGGTCAAAAAAAGCAATTATAATTTTTAACGGTAGTTAAGAGTTAAAAAAAGGTTTGAATAAATATTGGGGAAAAAAGACCTTTTTTTATAATAATTTGTATCACATAATGCATATTTACCATTTCGATCAAAAACTCAAAAAAATAATAAAATAATTCCTAATAAGGCTGTAGAAGAATTTCACCTGTGGAATATTTTTGAATAAATACACACTTCAAAAGTGTAACAAGAAAAGAGATTCAAGAAATTAAACTAATATTAAAGGCACAGTCTAATTTTGAAAATTTTCTTACAAGAGGCAAAAGATTAATACCATACAAGAGATTAATACCTATTAAATATGTTATTTAGCATGAACTCCAATAAACTGCTGTCCTTGTTTCTGAATGTGTTACATGTTAACTCCAAATAATTTAACGCCCCAAATATTTATATTAGCGACAAAAATTTTTTGGAAAACAATGCCAATTTCAGTTTTTTCCCTTGGGAAACCGACTAAATATTCTAAATTCCCAAATTTTGCAACCCCCCTTCCTTAGAATTTTTTACACCCCAGGTTTAAAAGTTTCAAGTTTATTGAACACTGGCAAAGCTTGTCCCGAGGGAGCCCTATATCAAAATTCCTTGGGGCCATTTTTGGGGCCCTTTTAAAATTTTGATTTTTTTTGGCCCATTTTGGGGCTGCTACCCCCTATAATTTATGACGAAGGTGGTGTAGTTTGATTAAATTCCACGAAATTTGAAAATATTTCTCCTTTGAATAAGAAAAAAATTTGAAAAAACTGGTTTTCCACCATGATTCGAAAAATGAGATGTTTGCAAATTTTTTCAAGTTTTTTTTTTTTTAAATTTAGCTGATTTTTTTATATAGACTTTATTCTTTTAAAAAGGATCCAACGTATTTTTTTTTACCATACCATTTTTAAAAAAAAAAAAAATTTTGGGATTTTTTTTCGTCATTTTTTTTTACCATTAATTATAAACTCGACAAACTAACTATTCATTAAACCTCATTTAATTGAAAAAGAAAAAGCTTAATTACATAGTTTGTGAACATTTCTAATGTACAAAAGCAAGATCTCCGAACAATAACACAAAACTAAAAGTATTTAAAAATCACGGTTACAAGAGGATCAGTATATGACGAATACATTATATATTTTCAAAAAAGTTAGTTTAGATAGTAAGAAAGTAAGAAAACTTTTAAAAATAATGTGGGAAAAAAATGAACTAAATTTGAAATCTAAAAAAAGAAATATGCGGCTTTAGTGCGTAAAAAAATTTTGTTTTTCATGAATGACAAATAGTATCCTTATCCAGGAAACACGCAAAAAAGAAACTTATTAAGTTGCTATAAAGTACCGAAAAGAATTATATATTTTTATCCTTTTGCTCTGTTATTTTTTCACCTAAATTTTCATTAAAAGTCCTCTTCAAGAGCGTGAATGAGGTCTGATGAGTAAATTAAAAAGTAACACATTTTCTGAACTCAAGAAAGAGTTTGGAAGCGACGTCTTAATGCATATTAACTTCACTGGAATTTTCTTTTAAAAAACTATAAAATATTTTTAAATGAGTTTCCAAATGTGTATTATCATGCACTTAACATGCTTTTCTTTAAATTAACTGAAGTTTTTATATATTTATTTTGTTTACTTTAGTAGCAATGTATGAAAAAAAAAATATGTAATATATAATGGAATCTGGCAGGATTTGCGCGCTACATATTTCTTTAAATCCTCACATCACCTGCGTATTAATGTGGAAGTTTGGAGAAATTAAGATCAACTCAGGTATTCCACTTATCATTGAATAATCAGTTAAAATATTTGGTTAAATTGAATTAAACAAGGAAGCTTTTAATCACATGTATAAAAACAAGCACATTTTATGTAATTATTGAAAATTTAAGTGCAAGCAAAGTTGTTCATGTAAAAAACTTATTTCAAGATTTTTTTTAACACGAGCAAAATTAACTTTTCAGTGTTATCCATTGTTTATTTTATTTATTTATTTTTCGTTTTTAAGTTCTATTTCAAACATGTCTCTTTTTTTAAATCAAATTGCTTTTGGTTAAAGTCCTAGATGAACTTCTGAATTTCTGTGACAAAAGTTTTTTTTCCAAATGGCGGCAAAGGAAAAAAAAATATGTAACCCTAAATTCTAAGAACGCAATTTACGGGAAGGAATTGCTATTTTGACAAATTCGTAAAGAAAAGGCTGACGACAAATTTTTATTTGTCAAATGAAGAGAGCTTCAACTAAAGATCCATACATGACGTTTTATTGTGGAAATTTTACATTGGATCCTCTACGTTATTAAGAAAACATATTATCAATTTGGAAAAATGTGTTCATAATTAAAAGAATAAAAACACTTCACACAAATGCATGATAGCATTTAAATTTTCTGAGGGTAGCCGCAGTAGCAGAGTGGTCAAGGTATCGGATCGTGACTGTCATTGTCACAATTTCGAGCCCAGTACCACTAAAGATAAATCATGTAGAAATCCTGCCGAGATTAAACGTGCTCCGTTGGTATAGTGTTAGTTGGGAGGAGAGTGCCAGCTCAGGTGTCGTCCACGTCATGACCATGGTTCCAAATTACGTGGTCCGTCGCCTACAGGCCCTCGTGTAACTGAATAGTGCGACGTTGATATTCGCTCGCTGCTTAATTTACTGGGAAAAATCGGTGGCTACAAGAATATTGGGGCTCTCTTTACTTGTTTTGAGAGGCCAAGACAAGATCTTATAAGGGTACTTGGTGTCAATCAGGCCTTAGGCTCTAGAATCCTGCCCCCCACTTGAAATGCCGTAGTTACGGGGAGTACGTTACCCCTTTTGGGAGAAATGGTACTCAATGTATCAATCCTTTGCAATTGGTAAATTTTAAAAGTTTATGTTTACTTTGAAGTTTTATACTATCGTACTCAATGAAAAAAATCAATGTATAAAACATCCAAATACATATTTACTCTCTTTATAATGGTCATTTTACAAAAAAAGTTTGCATTCATTCTATAAATAAATTTCTACAATAATGCTCTTATGAGACATCACCAACTCTATCATTTTAACTACCACCATCTGTAACGATCCATAAAACTCATACACCACTCCGCGTTTGGCATATCACTTACAGCTAAATTACGACTCCACTATAACAGTGGTACAAACTTTGGTAATAAATGTCTTTTTGCGCCGACTGTCTTCTGAAGTCCCCTCAATTTAAAGTTAAGACTCGCGATAAATTTAAATAGTGGTATAATTTCCTTTCTCTTTCTCTCTCCATATATATTGATTACGTCAATTTTTCTTTCTTAGCGCGAGGTTACGAATAACCGTAACATTATTTCGGAAGATTTGTTCGATTGTCAAAAATAAATGAAGAAATTAGTTTTTTTAGTAACTTTTTTTCTCTGTTTCTTTTATGCGGATTTGATTTAATGGCTTTTCCTGCTCTCACGAAGTGGTACGTACCTAGGGATTTCAATACTGGATCAAAAGTCCAATACCGGGGGGTGTTCGGTATTTTTTAGATCTCAATACCGGGATACCGGTTTTAATACCTGTAGTAGAAATGTGGTAAGAAAGAAACACAGCTGATTGCTTTTCTTTTACTCGCCAGTTCGCTAACAGTGTTAATATTACAAAAATAATTTGCTTATCTTGAGTATAACAGTATATAAAACATCACAAAAAAGTAAATGAACATTTTATTTATTTAAATCACAAAAATCAACATAATGCATCGATTGTACTGTAAATCAATGATTGTACTGTCCTGGAACGTTATTCTGTATAAAAATTACCAGCTGCTTCGAAAACAACTCTCTCAACGCTCCTACACTAGTTGGTGGCACTGTTAATAATGTGTGATATACTTTTCCAAAGTATTTACCTTTAAAATCTCATCCTTTCAAATAAATGGAGATTACTCGTCGGATGGTTTTGGATATAGATGATTTCTGTATTGTGTTTTGTATTTCTGTATTGTTCAAGAGACGATTCCTTTTCACTATCGACCTAAGTGTCATCATTATCTTCGATAACTGAACCGAATTCTTCTGAGTGTAAATAGGTTTGAGAATAAAAAAAATCAATTAAATTTACTGTAAACTTGAACAAAAAAATTTGAATTGGTTAGTCTCTTTTCTTCCTTTTCATTTCCATTTTTAAAATCACTATAATTATGTAAATACCGTAAGACATTTTCTATTTCGGAAAAAAATTTTCTAGTAATTACCGAAAAATCGCTATTTAAGCTGGTATTACAAAATTATACAAATGGCTCAAAATACCGGTATTCGGTATCCCGGTATTGCAATCCTTATAAGTACTCATTATTAATTATTCAGAAGCCAACATTTCTCACCATGGAAGGGATTGTAAATGAACTGTTCGTTGAACCAAATTGCATTGTATTATATTATATTTTTAATATGAGATGGAAATATGATCATCTTGCATCAGTGGCGTGAAAACAATACAGCCATGGGGTCGCGATCTCATGATTTGTGTTGCTTATATCCTTTTGGGTCTTAACCCCTGGTTTACAGAAAAATTTCCCTTTAAAAGGGGGGCTCATTCCGATAAATCTGTCTAAATTCAAAATGTGCAAGTTGACATGATTTCCCAATTTGGGGACGCCACCCACATATTTTCTTGTCACTTGTTCGCGTTTCATAAAAAGAGTTTTTTTCAGACCCATATGTATCTTGTGTGCGATGATAGAAAAAAAATCAATAATTTCACTAGCGTAAATTTGTTTTTTTTTCAATGAAAATCTTAATTGTTTTCTATAACTTTACAACAAAAAGTTTTTATTAAAAAAATAATTTCTATATCAAATGTAAAAACAAATTATGGGAATTGAGATATTATTATTTTGTTAAAAAAAATGTACTGGTATAGAGTGTATGTTTCCTATGCAAATTAGCCCAAAATAAATAAAATATCATCAGCTTATATTAAAAGGTAAAACAAGCTTTATTTTTTCGAGTACCAGAAAGTTCTGTTCATTTCTGTTGCAACAAGATTCATCAAGTATGAACATAATAATTTGACACATATTTGGCTCTTTTTTTATCACTAAATCCGCGTTCCTAAAACTGTGGGGTGCATCCCACTAGGGGGGCGTGATAGCCCTACAAGGGTAACGCGAGTATATCAAAAAGTTGAAAACAAAAGATTATTTAAAAAAAAAACTGTAAACTTACTGAAAGAAAGCAAAATAAAATACATTCTGATATAATAAGAAATAAAACGCACTTGCACTGATATAATACTCTTATAAATGTATTAGTGCTGCACACAATGTATTTCATTGTTAATATAACAATATTAAGTTAAGAACAAGTTTAATAATTACCAGTGACTCTATTAACATTTTATAAAATTATATACAATTATTTTATCTTGATAATTTGTGCGAATCGTATTGTAGCTTTACGTCAAAGTGTGTATTAGTATTGAATTCATTTCATTATCACATTGTATGAAGGGAGTAGAGCGATGAAAGTTAGGATTGAATATTGAGTCACAAGTATAGAAAGTTTCGGAAGCACTGCACTAAATGCATACATATTGAAATAGCAAATAAATAAAAACTAAGCATTAAGCATGCTAGTAATAAATGGGAAGTGATCGTGTAGTCATAACTACTACTCATTTAAGCCCATCTACGAGAAATGCCACAGAAGACTGGAAACGTATTGAAAGTGTTGGCTGAAGGTACACTTTTTAAAACAACGTTCAGAAAATGGATTGAAAATTTTCAAGTGCATGGCTTTGACTTTTATGATAAGAAAAGTTTGTTCTGATCTTAGAATAAAATTTTTTTTTTCAGATTCATGAAATGTTTAAATTCTGCTAAATCAAAACATTTTGGAACGTATTCTGAAATTAGGAGAAGTAAGGAAATTTTCTTCGAAAAGCAGCCACGTAAGTTAAGTGAGAAGAATTTGAGTGATCGTGTCATCATATGAACAAAATCAAAGCCTTCTTGAACCGGATGATAACTGGGGATGAAAAGAGGATTACTATAAAATCATCGTAAAGAAAAATAACATATTCTGCACACGGAGAATCACCCCCCTTTCAACTCTAAGCCGAAGTTGAACTTGAGTATCAAATTGCTGTGTGTATATGGGGGAGGGCATTTGAGGACCAATACGTTTTGATCTTTTGAAACCGAAAGAAAAGATAAATTCGGAGAGGTACTGTCTCAAATACATAATTTAAAAAAGCACTCTAAGAAAATAGGCCGATGATGTTGAGTAGGAGGGATCTCATTCCAAAAATCTGAGCTTGTATACCTTTTCATATAGGAAGTTCCTGGAATCTTTGTGTTGTAGTAACCCCCTGATGTAGGAAACCCTACACCCGGTACAAAAGACCTCTAGTAAAACCCACAATTAACCTACGTGTGGACGAAGCAGTATGATAATAGATATGCGAATGGTCCATGGTAAAGGGTAATATGTAGCTTCACTTCAGTGAGGAACCGCTAGAGATGAAGACTGAATAAATCTTACAATGTATGCCTGCATACATTAGCTGAGAAATGGGTATAATGCCTTTGTATCCCTGACAGGTGAATACACTTCCAACGTACTTCACCCGTTCTGCCCAGGTACACCCCCTCGCCACTTTGAGGCTGACTGCAGGACTTGAAGGAATTTAATCTTCGTTAATCAAGGGATTTCGGGAATTTGACAATCTAGTTATTAAGATTTGTGGTGATTGATGCAATATTGCATTATCTCCCTTGAAGAGTTCATATGTGACAATTTTCTTAGGAAATAAAGTTGTTGTTAAAATGATATTTCTCGGTGGCGTGTAAACTGAAAGATTCGATTATATCACACGATATTATGAGAGGTTGAAGGCTATCAAATTAAAAAAAAATCTACGTGAAAGAAAGTTTAAATATGAAGAATTAGTATTACCAACACACACTCACATACTTAAATATATCTAATTTTTTTTTAATAAACTACAAACGCTTATACACTTCACATAAAAGAACTGACGTCAAAAACTGTACTTTTTCTCTACGGTTAAAAGTACACTGTTATTCGTAATGTTCAATTATAGAATGCAAGTTCCCTCTAGCAATGAAAAAGTTACATTTTAATTCATAGGTTTCTGCAATTTTTAAAGCAGGTTTGCATAATTTTTGTTAAAAATGAAAATACTGGAGAAAAAGATGCCATTGAAAAAATTCACTCCATGAGAGATAACATGTTCTTCGAGTTCATGATAATATTAATATTCTCGTTTTATGATTTGAAAACCAACATCCACTCCCAAATGATGAATTCAAAAGAAAATGAGCCAGCTTCTTTTAGTAGTTGTGAATATTAAATTGAATTCCTTATTCGATAAAGGAATAGAAATCTAATCAATTCTAAAAGAAATTCAAATGGAGTTTTATTTTTTGACGTCGGCAGAAAACGCTTGTGCAATTAAGAAAAAAAAACAATAAATTTTCTTCTTTTTACATTCACATGGGAAGAGTGTCGATAAAACCAGAAATGAACTGTGAAAATTTAAATCCCCATCGATTTCATAAACTTGATGTTAAAAAAATTCCCCTTTTTTACCAGCATTAATCAAGATTGATATTCAAAATAATGTGAATGTGGAAAAGTTCTCCAGTTCCCAAATGCATCTTGACTAAAGTTTTCCTGAGAAAGTTTAAACTAGAATCGTGCTTTGCATAACCGTCTCTTGAAACCAGACATTCCTAAATTAAATCAGAGGAAATAGTTACCGTGCAGTACATAAACTATTTTCAGGTTGATTTACTGGAGTTAGTATTAAATATGGAATTAGAATTTCTTTCACGTACGCTTCAAAGGAATTTTTCATCGCTTTAAAAAGAAATTAATAAGATATGTCGCCTAACTAATTTTTTACAAAATAGGAAAAAGAACTCTTTGTGTGTGAGGTGTAAGAAAATCATACCATTTTTCGAACTATTTAATTTTTTCGAGTATCAAATAGTGTTTAAAGCAAGGATCAGCAACCTTCCCTCTGAGGCCTGCCAAAGAAATCTGTCAATAAGATTCAGAGTTCCCCACTATAGGAATTTTTGAACAGTTCGATTCCAGTGAAAATGCATGAAGAGTAAGGAATATAGATCAAGGATCTAGATTTATAAGTTTAATATATGTTAATTTCCCATCATTTTTTTTAAAAAGATATTTATATTAACATAAAAATAAACAACATAAATTATAAACATTCCTTCAACATTGAAACAATCCAAATTGAACATATTATGCATGTATTATGTATCTTTTAAGTATAACTTTTGAAAAAGGAAATAAATAACATATATATATATATAAAATACAAAACGTTTCCTTTTCAAGGCAATTAAATAATAAATATTTTAAGGCACTCCTTTTGTCCCAGCAACGCTCTACTTCATTCGCAACTTCAGGGTTATAATGTATGACTTCCAACTTGACATACACACACACACACACACACACAGATAGACAGAGACTCTGTGTGTGTGCATTCAAATGTGAACTCAAAATATGTTTCGTAGGAGAAAAGAGTTTTCCCGCATAGATATGTAAAACCAAAAGCGAAAAGCAAAGTGCAGGCACTTTGCTTCAGTTAGATCTTTAGCACACACACAAGGATATTGAACAATTTAAAATAAGTATGGATTTATCATTAGTTATCAATCAGATTTTTTCGTAAACATGTTACTTTCCATCATTCAAAATATTTTAGTCTAATCCATTTCAAAATTATCAACTTCCAATCTCTCAAAAATTGACAAACTTGTAAAGTAGTGTAGAGTGCCACTGAGAATTGTACCTCGCGCTAAATGTGACACCTGTACCACAGGTTTCCGGCGCCTAGTTTATAGGTATTATATGTATTATTCATAGGTGTAATGACATCTGCAATGTTGGTAGTGTTCGTAACGTACACCTACATCGCGAGGAAAGGATTCTAGGGGGGCAAAAACCTCACTGATGCCAAGTATGTATTTAACCAATTTATAAAATATTAAAGGTAATACCAATTAATTAAAGGCAATTACCCAATATTGTCTGTAAAGCCACTGATAATTAGCGATTCTGGAACTATTTAAATTAAGTATTAGTCTATGGACAAGTATCTAGGTTGTCCTTGTGAATACTTGTGCAGCAAACTAGCCCATTTCTAAATTTAAGGTACGTGATATGGCTGTAAGGTCCTGCAAGACCAACCCTCGCAATCATTAGTAGGGTGAAGTCCTTTATATCGTGCATGATTTTCGGTATAATTTTACTGAAACCATTGATTCGATATTCACATGCAAGTCAAATGATTCTGATTAAGACCAGGAGCAATATCATGGAGAAACTAACCTGCAGTATTGAATTCTGGCATATATCATTCTCATCTTTTTAGAGGCATCATACGATCTTCTTGCAAACAAACAATATTCAAAAGATTTCTAAATGGGAAATCCACTCCGTGATTTTCTTTTTACACAGAATTTGAGATGTTTCTCTCTCTTTCATTGTTGGATTACGACTAAATGCCAACGTCTTTCTATCATATGAATTTGTTGTTTGTATCATTCCGCCTTCACATGACTTTGGAATTCTAATGACCAGCACTGTATAATGTGGTATATAGTTATCTATAACTTATAATCTGTAAGACATTACTCTTCTCCACCATCGTATTGATTTTAGTCCTCTATGTATGTTATAACTTTTGCTCACATTACATGATCTTTCCAGGGAACTTCGGGACAATTTTTCCTAAATGAGGGGATATAAAGATAAGTTTTCCTTTTTTTCGTTTGCCGTTATATTTAGTCAAGGGGAAGCAAATTTATTTGTAATTAATGCAAAAGACTTTGTGTCTTTTTTTTAATTTTTGCTAATTTTTTTAAAATTTTGATTTTTTTTAAAATTTGAACGAGTGTAACATATTATATTATACATCAAATATATTTTTTATTCAAAGATATTCATAACTTTAAAAGTATTTAGATGTTTCCTTTCTGAATATTTAAATATGTCATTATGCGATTTAAAATAGAGAAGTAAGTGTTTTTTGTAAAATGTTTAGTTAATTTTAAATGGAACAAATTAAAGGTACTCTTGTGTATATGTTATAGTTTTCAGATTCTTCGATGGAGTTTGGTGATTTTTCGTAAGAGAAGAAAAAGGGCAATTTACAAATAATATATGAAGTTGTTTATTATTGTATATATGTGTGTAAAATTATGTTTATTGTTAATTTCTGGTACATTTTTATAGACAGGCTTTTCAAAAGAAACTTTGAGGGAATGCAGTTGTTGCTCCATGTAAAAAAATGCAGTTACTCTGTTTACAAAATGAACATTTGATAATCCTTTTAAAGACTTTGAAATAAATATCATAAAATAATTTAAATCAATCTCTATAGGGACATAAATATTGCTTCCGATGATTTTTATGTTTTTCCTTCATCCTTCTAAGAAATATTTCCACTCTGATACACAAACCTCAGGGTCAAAATACGTCTCAAGAAAACACGCTCCATATTTACTTCGGATAATGCAGAGATTAATTCGGTGATAGTTAAATCAGTAGATAATATTTAAAAAAAATACTTGTATGTTGGCTGTATTTACAAAAGATAATCCATCTAAATAAGGGAAAGTCCAGATAATTCTAAATAAATCGTATTTTCTTTATTTTTTGCTGAAAATTAAGAGTTTTTTTTCTAATTACTACCTTTTCATTTACAATTTTAATTCTTAAATGATCACGTTACATTGAATGATATAGCAAACCACTCCCCCCAATAAAAACATTTAATGTCTTTACAATTCTTATAAAAAATTTATACGAGAAATAATTATATTATAGCATATAAAATTGCAAAGATTATATTCCTTAGATGTGTTTGATAATGATCATGAACGAGGTAACTTATGTCGAATTATGTGTTCCAATCCTGTTACTATAAACTGATCGTGCACAGGGTTTAGTGAATGTTAAATCAGTGAAAACTCAAAGTGATCATGTTGATGTTGTGTGAAAGTTTAGAGAGTAAAGATTCGGATCAGGTGTAGTCCTTATCACACACTTGTTTCAGGTTCAAAATTACGTTTTCCATCCCCAGTAGTCCTCGAAATGCGATCTTAATGTACTATCAATCTATGCATTTCATATACTTGTTGGGCGAATCTTTTTCCGTTTCTTCTTCTATTGACACAACTGCCCTAGGTGGGTTAAAGTCTTCTCAAGAACCCTCTTCGCTTCTGATCTGCGCTTAGCAGCAGTTCTCCAATTAGTTACTCTTCAAATTTGAAAATTGTCCTCCACGCTCACAGTTTGGACCTAACCCTTGTTCTACTTCAAATAGTTCTGTAGTTGAAAATTCTAAGAGTCAAGGATGAGAAATCCATACGAAAGATGTGGCCGGAAACATTAAATGACCAATCCTGATTAATTTAATGGCATCCCCTTCCTTATAAATAGCTTATATAATTTAAAGGTGTTGTTTTCTGTGGTTTGGTCTAAATTCAAGCTTCAGATCTGTAAGTAAGTACGGGTATGATGATTGTTTCATAAAACGTAATTTTTGTATGTATCTTAATCAATTCGAACTTTAAGAAAGCTTTTATACCATGAAGACAGTAGCAATGATGCGTCTTTTAGTTCCAGCACCCTATCTTTCTTGAGGTATATGACTAGATTCGGAATCTTGTTTTTGAAAAAGCATACTTTTTGATATTTAGTGTACTTTGAAATAGAATACCGATTGTTCATAATTAAATTAGAAATTTGTGAGCAGTCTGTAGCAAAAACTATACTGCGGAATTCTACGAAAATGGGTAATGGCACATTAAAATGAAGGGGTTTTATTAAGGGGAAAAATCAATGAGTTTCTCCCACCTACGAGGCATATTAATCCTTTATTGAGAACATATAAATAATCCTCAAAAGTGTACAAAACATGCTCGATATGCTGCCTGCCATTGCCTGCTACCATTCGTAAGCGTGAAATCGCATGTTCGACTGTTGAAAGCAGCAAGAACTGTGGGATTTAAGCCACATGGTGTTCTATGTTTTCCTTAAGGTCACATAGAGATGTAAGGGGATCACGTTATATCTTGAAGTAAACCGACACCCAAAAATCGTTAGGGTTCAAGTCGGGGGATCTAGGAGGCCAAGATTTAGGAAAATGATGACTGATGATCCAGTTGTCACCGAAATGGAGGCGGATCACTTGTTTCACACAACAGGCAATCTGTGGAGGAGCACCACCCTGCACAAACAACGTGGTTGTATCTTATAGCCTTGCTTGAAGATCCGGAATAACGAATTGCTCTAATAATTAAGCGTACCGTTGACTGGTGACGGTGCATGTCACAGGCTCTCTGCGACGCTGTGATTTTCTGGGAAAAAACGGACCTATAATGAAGGTTGCAATAAAGCCGAACCAAACCGTTACGTAAGAAGAGTTGTGATGGAGTTTAAAGGAATTGATGGAGGTTTGTACAGCCCAAATACAACAACTGTGCCTGTTACCCACACCTTCAAGATGAAAGTGGGCCTAGTTGGTACGCAAAATGTTCCATGGGCATTCATCCTGGAGCTCATCTCGTGCTAGAAACCGCAAGACTAAAGTTTGTCAGCTATCCAAATAATCTGGAAAGAGGTACTGCACTAGGGATGGTTTATAGGGATAGTAACGTAAGACATTTCGAAGAACCTTACAAACCATGGAATAAGGTTAGTCAACAGATGCGGCAATATGTTGAACACTGTTGAAACCGATGGTTTGTGATCTGTCTTCCACTTTTGTCCACATCACCCAACATTCCCCCTTGCAAACAAGCTTTCGCCCCCTTCTTTTTGAATCTTAAATTTCCCTTTCCCTTTTAAAATTCCTTATCATTTTTGTTAGTTCCTGACTACAAAGTGGACCTTTTCGTAACCACTTGAAAGACTTAATTTTTGCAAAGCTTTGGTAGCAGTCTCTTAGTTTCGGTAAAACAATTTCACCAGTAAAGCACGTTCCTGCAGAGTCAATGTCATCTTCCTTGACAAGATTACTATGGTTATACGACATTTGCAATATATTAATAGTTTACATTGCATAATGCCATGTAATGGTGGTTTTTGAAACTCATTGTTTCTGTTTCCTCGATATAATTTCCATCATTTCATTCTGCCTTTACCCAATTTTCATGCAATTCTGCAGCATATTTTTTGCTATAGACTGCTCGCAAATTTCAAGTGCAATTATGGACATCCGGTATACATACAAATTTGTTGAAAGAATAATATTACAAGAAAAATTTTTAAATTGTATTTTTTGTCAAAAAATAAAGAAAAAATAAGTTATTTTTTAAAACATTCTACTTTTATAATATGTATTCTCTAATAATAATAATTTTTGCCTATATATATATATATATAATATAAGACTTCTGTACGGAATCTGAATTAGGATTCTGAGACACATAATTTGGAAGTGGATTCATTCACACTTTAATATATGAAAGTAGAGAAATTTTAACAAAGAAAAGTTGTTATTTTAACTGATAATAATTCTGAATTAAATAATAACTCTAGCTAAGCCCATCTGGGGAAGTTCTTGCTAATTATATGCAAAATATCATTATAAAAGAAGCATTTTTGATAAAAAAAAAGGATAATATTTTTTAAATGTTTTATTGTTTCCCTATTTTTTGGCCAAATCGGTATATAATAATTTTGCTCGAAATTATATTCGACAAACAACTTTATATGTGTATATATATGTATATATATATATATATATATATTCTAATAAAACTGATACTAAATATCAAAAAAAGTATACGTTTACACAATTTTTTTTTTCAAAATCACGGTTCTCAACGTAGTTAGTCACCTATGTGCAAAATTAAAATACCTAAAAATGAAAAGATTTTATTTTAATGAGAGACTGAGATCAAATTTTCTAAAATTCCTGTATGTATATAAAGTAGGAAAAAATAGAATATATTTTAAAAAATAAAATATCTCTTAGATTCAATACGTGAGTTTATAAAGTCATTTTAACGTACTTGTTCCCCCGGCATAGAGAGAGCGAATATGAGCGATTATTGATCATCGCTTTATTTCATCATTAAAGCATTTTTCATCTGTTTGCCATCTACGAAAGCATTTGCTTCATCATTTGCATTCGCAGCAGAAAAAAAAAATAGAAGTTAGTCATAATTCTAAGTAGAAGAGTACGAAAACTGTTGATGCATAATATATTTTCCGAAATTTACTGCGTTTGCGAAGTCCGATAGATTGAAAAAAACGATATTTTTCGAGATTGTTTCAAAGTCTCATTTAACAGTTAATGCCTTTTGTTTTCAAAAATCTTTAAATGAATATTAAGACTGAGTTCACATAACGAGCGTTTTTATAAGGTTTGAATTTCAAGGAGAATTAAGTTTGTATATCTTATTTCGGTGCACTATGTCGTTTCTCATATTTGCTTTTTTCCATTCAAGGGTTTCTCAAACTGTGGGGCACACCCACCTAGGGGGGCGTGATAATCCTACAAGGGGGTGCGAGTATTACGAAAAGTCGAAAACAAGAGATTATTTAAGAAAATTATCGATTTACTGAAAAAAGCAAAACAAAATACATTTTAACATAATAAAAAATGAAAAATGCATTTACTCTAATATAATACACTTATAAATGTAACAGTACTGCACAATGCATTTCATAATTTAACAGTACTAAGAACAAGATTAATAATTACCAGTGACATTATGGGCATGTCATAAAATTATATACAAAATTTAATACTTATCTTGATAATTTGTATGGTGTAGGATTAAAGTCGCATTGTAGCTGTACGTCAAAGTATATTATTATTGAGTTCAATACATTGTTATTATATTGGGAGACGCGATGAAAATTATGATTCCAAATTGGGTCGCAGGTATAGAAAGTTTGAGAAGCACAGTTCTATTCTGTAAAATCTATTTTGTTTTTTATCCCGTAGGGTGGTAAGATTAAAATGATTGTAATTTAAATCTTAACCCCTTAAGTGGTTTGTCCGTATACAGTACGGGGTACAAATAACTGGAGAATTCGATTTGATCGTACGCTGTACGGCACTGATATTTTCTTCATTCTTTCTGTAATTTTCATATATTTTTAATTCATAAAGTGAGGTTATTAGTTCTAATATTTTTGAGAGATACAATTTATGTATATATATCCATGGTACTAAATTGAATCTCATCCGGGGTTGTCTTTGCGGGTGAATGCGATTGCAATGTAAGACACATTATTACATCATACTTCAATTTGTTTGTTAATAATATATGTTTTGAAAGACTCATTATCAACAGAGTAGCCTGGCGTTTATACAAAGATAATTATTTAAATAAAAACCAATTTGGTTTTATGCCTCAAAATAACTGAGGACGCTTTGAAAAATGGTGAAACTTAACGAAATTGTTTTAAAAGGGAAAAGAGAAACGCTTCCTTACAATCCTGGTTTTCTTTTCTTGGATATTAAGGAGGTGCTTTTGATAATGCTTGGTGGCCCTCAATTATTCTGAGTCTTTTAAAAGATCAAACATCCCTGGCAACTTGTTTGCCGTCATTTCCAACTTCTTGAAAAGATAGATCTGTGACTTTTATCTTTAGGTCATTCCTCCAAAGAAGAAACTTTGAACAAGGGATGTCCTCAGGGATCTATTTCTGGACCTTTTCTCTGGAACGTCATTATAAATGATTTTTTGGAAAAAATCTTGGCTTTCTCTTCCTGTGGCGGGTGCTTTTGCCGATGACTTACTTCTTTTTGTTTCCGGGAAAGTCTTTTCTGATATAAGCGAAGACAAGCGCAGTTTACTCTTGACTTTGCATCAACCTGGACAAAAGAATTATAAATTAGGAAGTTTAATGCTGTGATCAAAAGTTATGACCTTGGAGGAGAAAACAACGTTCTCACGGGCAACCTCACCCTTAATGGGTTTTCTCTTGATTGTGTGAAAAGGGGCTAAATATCTGGTATTGTCCTTGACGGTAAATTCTGTTGGAAACAACATGTTTTGCATCTTTCGAATAAATGTGAAAAAATTCTTCTAGGGCTTAATAGAGTTGCCAGAAGCCGAAGCTTTGGGATCAAGTCAATATATCATCCCTCATTTATAAACAAGGCATTGTTACATTTTATTTCATTACGGCTCACGAATCTGGGGCTCCGCGCTTGAAAGGAAGAAAATAAATTGTGGCTTTTGCGAAAAATTCAACGAAGAATACTTCTCCGGGTTATTTCTGGGTATCGAACGATATCCTACATGAAGCTGTGTTTGCTATTTCGGGCTTTCCGCCTATTGACATCTTTATTATCAGGAATAATGAATGCAAAGATTGCAACGAAGAACTGTGCAATAAGGTCTAGATGGTTTCCCCTGAGGTTTCTGAGCTCCTTCATCCTTCCACAGACGATTTCCCTTAGCGATTGATTACCATAAAAATGTGAAAACAACTTTCCAGTTGTCTGCTTTATATATAGATGGCAGCAAAATCAACAATAAGGTTGGACTTGCATTTGTGATCTTCCAAGATTTTGTGAAGTGAAACTTTACCAATTTAGAATAAGAGATGAGTGTAGTGTGTTTCAGGCTGAATTACTTTGCACTTAGCTCAAGCAGTCTCTTGGATCTGCAGTAACGAAATCCCTTTTCATCAATTTCTTAATTTGCAGCGATTCTTTGTCATCTTTGTGTGCCTTAAATAACATTAATTCCCAAAAATAAACTAATTGTTAAAATGCATATTAATCTCAATTTTATTTGAAGCAGGAGTACAAAGTTTTCTTTTCTTTTGTTCGAGGACATACGGGGAATCTGTAATGAACGTGCTGACTATTTGCAAAGAAGCAACAAAGTTAAACGATCTGATTCCTATGAGCATTCTAAAAATCACATCATAAGAAAGTTTTTGAAGAAAAAATTATTTCCGAGTGGAATAACTTGTACCAACTTTTCAAATAATGCATACCAAGGAATTTATTCCTTCTATTCAGAACCATTTAAAGGCTAAGCACTTTCAACCTAATTTTAAACTTACTCAGTTTCTAACTGGGCATGGAAACTTTAAAGCCTATTTAAGCAATTTGTCGCCTACTGATCCAGTGTTCTTGCTCAGTGACGCAGTCAGAATGCCAAGCATCTGATTCTTGCTTGTACTAAATTCGCTTCGGAAAGACGTACACTCATGAATTGCCTACAAAAGAACAATATAGTGTGGCCTCCTCCTTTCTCTGCCTTTGTTCAAAGCAAATCATCTTTCACATCGTTTTGTGCATACATTAATTGCATTTATTACTGATTATTTAGATTGTAAATTTTTGCGTGTTTGTAAACATTTTTCTGTACATGAATATATATGTGTGTATGTGTTTGTATATGTATATGTAGGTATGTGTGTATATATATATATACAGCACTATGTATGTATGTATGCTTTATGTATTTGTATTTTTGAAAATTTTTTGTGATCATATTTTCTTATCTTCCTCATTGTATAGTTTTAATTTTTGGTATCTCTGTTGCATGAGCTTAATCTTGTATTTTTTCTGTATTTATTTGTATCTCTGTATTCCACTTTTTTTCCCCTCTTTTGGTTTACATTTGTGAATATTTTCGCTTCTACATACATTTCCTATCACTGTGTTTGAGTATTCACTTAGGTTTGTAAGCCTTGTGTGTTATACTTGTCGGCACACAAGGAGTCTACCTAGAGTCTCAAAAAAAAATAATATATGCGCACACACATAAAACCCTCAATCATTTTAACACGAAAATTTTTTGTAAGAGAAATTATTTTAAGGTAAATGAAACATTCTTCGTTGCATGTAAAATGTACTTATGAAAAGCAATAATTTAGGAGCATTTGTGTTCCACAATTATAGACAGCTTCAAAAGACGAACTTTGGGTGGAACATTGAATTTTCTTCCCCAAGCAGACATTCAACAAATGTTTGATTCCATGATACGTCGAATAACAAAATTTATTGCAGTTCAGGTGTGGTGGTTACACCAAATACTAATTTCAGACACAATATTGAGTTTTTTGGGGGTTTTTTGCTTTGAAAAGTTTTTTATTTATTTGTACCAATTCAAGTCGTTTGCGTATTATATTTCATTTAATTCTGATGACTTCTTCGTTGTGTTGCAATTTTTACAAACACCAGTTTGAAAAATATTCTTAGTACATGAAATTAACGAGTTGATCTCGAAAAAGCAAATTTTATCTTTAAATTATTTCAAATAGACATAAGATATTTCTAGTTTAGAAAAAGTAAAACTTTAAAAAGTGGATATACAGGGTAAACTGGAAAAATATGGGCAATAGCACACTTAATTAAAAATGTACTACACTGAAAAATATTCCACTTTTTGCGAAATCAAGACATTTTAAACTTTAAAGTTTGGTCTATCGAATGGTATGTAAACAAACCTCTAACTTGTGTTATTTGTATAAATAAGCTCCCTAACAAATTCTGTAATTTACCATATTTGACTAATATTTAAGGTGATATAAACACAATCTGCAGAAATATGGGCAGGTTCCATTATAAAATGCATAAGAGAAGCTGTTATCTCTACATTTACCTTTTTAAAAGAGAAATAAATTTTTTACTCAAATGACATATTTGGCAAATGATAAGAAGTAAAATTAAAACATTTGTTATTAAGCAAATTGTAATACAAAAAATATCTAAATTTTTATGAATAACTTGAAATTAATTAAATTGATAAAATCAGATCAACTATTAAATTAACGCAAAATGCTACAAACTTAAAGAAAACAAACTCTTAATTAGGATTTTCATTTGTATCATACGCTACACGCATAACAAGCGAAGGAATTCCCCTCTATCTCCACACATTTCTTATGGAACCACGATAAACAAGTGACACAACATTACACCCATTCATGTCCTTGATTTTCATCATAATAGTTAGTAACACAAACAAAACAAATACAGGATGCAATGTCTTTGCTGGTACTTGCGGTTGCTCTGAGTTTTGGCCCTACACCTTCTCTATGACTCCTGTTAGCAATCCCCTTCTCTGTAGAAGCCAGACCTTCACTTTTCCGCTCTCAGCTAAGTTCTTACGTCTTCCACGCTTTCTGCAGTTTGTTTTCAGTGTTGGAAATGGACTCAGCTCCTCCAAAAAAATACTGCTGACTGCGAAAATTCAGTAGTGACCACCAATGAGCTATGCGCTGTCAAAGGACGTGTAGTTTGAGATGATGGTTCAGAGTAGGTTTGTAATGCATTACTTCATCAAATTTTAGTAATGCCCGTATTTGCTCTTGTGACATTATTCAGAAGTTGGCCTTACTCCTAGCGAAGGGAGTAAGTATGAAACCAGCCGCTGACGTCAATGGATACTACATTCACATGAAATTGCACTCATTTAAGTTCCCATGTAAAATTAATTAATTTTGTGTGTTAAATCTTAAGTAAGGTAACTAAAATATAACAACAGCCCCAATTTGAAGTATCAAGTGGCTGTACTTACATTAGAAATAGTCTGCTTCCACTTCTATTTAAACTGCACAACGCAAACAACTCACACAGTCGTTATGACTGCTACGGCCATATGTGAGCGAATGCACTAACTTAAAACCAATAAGGGTGTAAGTAACAAAAACGCGCAATAAAGATATTTGCTTGAATGTGCCCATATATTATAAGTTAACCTTATGTATTTAATGCTATTTCATCATTTTTACTTTAATGATTCTAGGTTTTTATATAGTTTTATATGGTGTTTATAAATACTCAAACTCAATGGCGCAACAAACCATAAAGGTCAAGGCCTACTGAACCCCATCCCAGTATAAATGACCATTGGCCGCTGAGGTGCATGAGCAGGTTTCCCGATCAGGTGGTCAGTCTGAAGCAAGACCCCTAGTCTTTAAGTCCCCAAGCAAGCTTGGTACTCATTTATCGACCCAATGCAGTAGGGATAAAAAGCTGAGGCGACCTTACACAGTCCGGAAATGTTTAATTACTATGATTTATTATGTTGCTTTATTATTTAAAGTTTCCGACTACTTTCGGAACCGTGATTTTCCAAAGCTTATAAATGGATAATATGATATTTCGTGTCACTTAGATTAGAGAGAGAAAAACGTACGTAAAATTGTCTTAAGAATATTATTACAATAAAAAAAATATTTAAGTACAGTATTTTGACAAAAAATGAATATAGAATGATCATTTTTCAAAACATTCTCCTTTTATGAAAAATGTTTCTATTATACTAATATTTTGCCTGTATATATCTCAGACCTCTGTACAGATGCTGAACTAGAATTTTTGAAATATATAACTTAGTAGTGGATTTATTCATATTTTACTACAACAGAGGGGAGAAATTTTAGTAAAAAAAGCCGATAATTATTTCAATGGGTAGTAACTCTGAAAATAATGTGAATTTTTCAAAAATCCTAGTTCAGACTCTCTGGAGAAGTCTTTACTTTATATAAGCACACACACACAAAATACTATTGTTATAGAATCATTTCTTATAAAAGGATAATGTTTTGAAAAAAGGTTTATTCTAAGTTAATTTTTTACCAAAATATCGTATTAAAATAATTTGTTTTTGTCATAATGAAATTAAAACAATTTTATTCATGTAATCTAATCTAAATGACACTAAATATTATGAAAATCATTCATTTATGCGCTTTTTTAAGATCACGGTTCCGAGCATAGTCGGATACCTTAAGAATTTGTGTTTTATTTTTGTTATTCTTATTTTTAATTTACATTTTTGATATAAATGTTTTATAGTGTAATTTTTAATGTTCATGATATCTACGTTTACTGAAATAACTACTGTATAATTAAATTGTATTATAAATATATGTAGTTAAAAATAATACATTAATAGCAAATATAAATACGTTTAATAAAATAAAGTGTTCTAACTGTGAAAAAATAATGCATAAATGTGAAAAAGTGTTCTCATAGACAATTCTTAATTCGCTAAAACTCCTTTTTATATTTATCAATGTCATTTATTGCCAAGTTTTCTTATCATTAAGTGTCCAGAGAAAATTAGTGGTAATAAGTAACTTTGTCGCATTATTCATCGATTTATTAATTAAGCTTTTTCGAGGTAAATTAATGTACTGAAACTTAATTTGGAGGTTCCTAATGATTAGGATTAACTTAGCTTGATAGTTACGATGTACGTGAAAAGAGATACAATATATTCTTTGAAATCCCCAGTCTGAAAGTTTAACTTTGTAAGAAAAAGAATTATTCGGAGAAAAATGCCGCCTCAAAAGAAAATATTTCTTTTATTTTTCTTCACAATGATAATTGTTAGATAAGTATTTTTCTTGTTCTTATCTTTCGCACAGAATTGTTAATTAATTAAGAACCCAGAAATGGTTTGATGAGCAAACAGTGGGAAGTCTGTTTATTTGCAAAGGAAACACACTGTAAAAAATAATACGAGATTACTTTACTGGCAATTGGATTTGTTTGCTTCGAAGCCAAACGAGGTTTATTTGGAGACGAAGGACATAATATATATATTCCAAGTCACAGCCATGTAATGAGAGTAATATTTAGAGTGTTTTTCTCTTCTATCCCTGACAACATAATTCTAATTTAATTAAGAGCTTTTCGATGATTGGGAAGGAACTGGGATTAGAATAGAACCAAAATCAGGTTAAAGAAAAATAATTGTTGTCCTTGGCAAAACTGGTTTTTTTGAGCTCTAATATAAGTTGCCAATCTTTTGTTAGTCATACGAAACTAGAAATATACTAAATCCAAATACATTTGATTAATAAAAAATATAAATCCATTGCTGGTGGATCTCTATTTAATAAGAACAGAACGAAACTACAAACCATACACACACACATATATATATATATATATATATATAAAATATATATATATATATATACATAACGCAAATATATATTTATATATATAAATATATATATATATATATATATATATATAAGTATGAGTGAGTTATATTACTACACACACTTGATATTATCACATACTAAAATGTCATGCCTGTATTCGAATAAATTGATTAAAAGTGGTGCTAACTCTGATGATATTTTTTAGGTTATCAAAGGGTTTTCAATACTTTAAACGCTGGGGCTTGATATGATTCTAAATAAACAAAAAATTCTTCTAATGTCATATGCTTTTTAATGCTGTTCCAACATATGAAGGTGTCACACATCCCTGTATCATACGAAAATGGGGTTCAATTACGGGGACTATCTAATAGTATAATGAATGTCGATAACACTGCCATTGCCATGCTTCTGTCTTATTTGTCCCATTTTAAGGCTTCACTACTTATTTTAAAAGTAAATAATGTGGGAAAAAGAACCCGTCAATGATCTAGAATAAAATAATATGATAATATATCATTGTTTTCTTCATATTATGTAAACATTAACCACAACCCACCCGTTTCTCTAGGTATTTCATTATGATAAATAACTGCATATTTTTTCTAAGTCATTGATATATAAATCCTATAAAGCATTAAACTTTTGATTGCATTGATTGGAGTTCTTATAATCCTCGCCTCTTGTTTTTAAAGACCGCATTTGAATGTTTAAAACGGAAGTGTACTTACACCCTCGTAACGTATGCCCTGGAGTCAATTACCACCACAAATGTTCTTAGTGGATTTCTGCTGAAAAAAATAAGCATGCTTACTGAACTACAAACATTTAGCTCTATTTATTCAAAAATGTATGGGAATTTTTTATTAATCTTTTGTGCTCCCATATCCCACCCTTCAGTGGTCCATTTCCGCAAATTACGTTCTCGACGAATCTCTGCTGAACGCAAGAAACATGTTGCCAAATTTTAAGTCAATAGAGGCTTAAAAGTTCAAAAGGGATTTTTTCTTGTCTCTAATGCCCCTCATCCTGGGAGTTGGATCCTCACAAAACTCGCTCACAATGAATCTTTATCCAAATAAAAGAAAAGACCTTCAAAATTTGGAGTCTTTAGGTCTAATATTTCTGGAGAATATATATATATATACAGATTATAGTAGCAATAAAATTTTAAAGAATTCTATTGTACATTTGTTTTTACAACTATTTTGGAATTTTCTCCGGTCCTAGTTTTTAAAATCTTGTTTTCTCACATCTCCCTGTTTTTGTTCTACAATTAAAATGTAAGCAAAATTAAAAAATACCTAATCGTAAGAGAGGAAAAAAAAAGAAATTAATAATTCTCAGAAACATTAAGAACCTTAAAAAGGCATTTTTTCCCCACAATAATCAGCAAAAATTATTTTCAATAAAAATAAAATCTCGTATATTTAATGTAATGAAATTCTTTTGAATAAAATGATATAGTAATACATATTCAAATGCAGGTGAAGTGAATTATTTAGAAAAATATTTTTCTATATACATTTCTATATATATATATATATGCAGTTTATTTTATTATATTGTACGAATAATATATTGAGTAATGCGCAGAATCCACTAAACTCATTTTAACTATTCTTGGAATATTTCACATGAAATTGATGTTAGGTTCGTAAACGTTCCTTATATTTATTTCCTATCAAAAATTTAGATTACTGAATATTCAACGATGGTTAACTCGATAAGAGAAATTTTCTCACCATCAACGTTTTCCATCATTTTGAAAGATCGTTCGCGATTTACATTTCCGCTGTTCGTTTCAGATTTTTTTTCTTCAAGTAGATAAAAAGAATTGGGCATATTTCTTAGGTTTCAAGCGTGTTTTTTTTTTGGGAAAAAAAAAGGATATTTTACTAGCATTTCTTTAGAAATATTTTATTTACATTTTTTTTTGTGTCATTTACAAAACTCTTAAAAGTTACACTTTCATTTTTCACTTTCGCTAAAAGAATAAAAAAAATAGATTCTACTTTTATGGAATTGGTTTAGTTAAAAGTTTTTCGATGTATTTTATAGAAAAAAAAATAGATTATATTTGTTATTTATTTTGAAAAAAATATTTACGTATTCTTGACACTGTAAGTTATTTTTCTTAATCCATTTGCTCTTTCCCATTTCGTTAAAGCAGTAAAAGGTTATAGTAGAACTTAATTGCGCCTGAGATTATCAAAAATTCAGTACAAGATCACAAGTAACAATAACTCGTCCCAAATTAAGCCAATCTCAATGAAACTTGGCTATGTTGGTAAGTAAAAGTAGTTCTGAACGATATTGTACTATGCAAAATAGTGGCAATGCAGTTGGAATGCGTCATTAGCGAGGATAATCAAAACGGATGAGCCTCAGAGAAGGGCTGCAGTTGCCGCTGCGTGTCTGTGATTAGAAATCTGGTACAACGAAATTGTAACAATTCCCGCTCCAGGCATCATTTGACCGAAGAAATGCGATGGTGAGCTATTGGGAGACTAAAGACAGGACAATGTCAGATAGAAGTGGCTATATAGCTGAATGTGAATCTGTATGTGTCAGATAGAATTCGACAACAATTTGTGTAATCCGGGTTTGACATCCAGAAGGTTCTGCCACGCACTACGATGAATGCCGATGACCTATATTTGTCACTATGCAGATGAAGGAATAGAACTACAACTCCAGCTGAACTCAGATCTTCCCTATCTGCAAGCTCCGGAAGGTTGGTACCGTGGTCAATCGTGATTCGAAGAATGAATGAAGTAAAGTGAGTAATGAGTGAAGAAAAAGAATGTGTAATAATCACAATCAAACATTTTTGTGAATGAACTTTCCAGAAATTTCACTCCATGGCGCAGCAATAGCTTAATTAGTTGAGTAATGGATTTGTATCTAGGAGTCTCGCACATTGCTACGTTAGGTGGTTTCTAAAATTTAAGACGAATATGATATTAAAAGTATCATCCTTGTCACCTGACCATGGATCAAAATTCCGAGATTCTTCGTCAGTATTACTCGTGTTATTGTTTCAAATGCAAAGTTGATAAGCTGTCAATGAAAAATGTATTACATCAAAAATAGTAATTTGATTAAGAAACACTTTTTGGCTGTGATGACCAAATGATTTTAGTATCGAGTTCATGACGGACGCTCTTTTGTTCTGAGTGGATTTCGCAGTAAATACCTATTTTGTCTCTCGAGCAATGATTTGTAGGATTGCCTCTTGATAGCGGTCCATTAAGATGAAAGTAATTAAAATTTTATCCATTAAACTCATGAGATGCAATAAGATATAATTTTAATCATCGCTTCTTGTAAAGCCGGTGCATTTGTGATGTTGAAATATAGTGAAATACCACAGTAAACAGTACGACTACCTTGTTCTTGTTTGATACACGATCAATCACTCACAAGTCATCGAAGAACTAATTTTTTGGTGTAATCTCAAATATAATTTTGAATACCTTGTAGGATACAAGTAACGCATTTAGTTGTTCACTGGTCAAATAAATAAATAAATAACCCCGCCTTAGAAATTTAAAATGTTAAGGAATTATAATTTTTATGTAGGAATTTAAATCCCAACTTCGTTGTGTTTAATGAGGAAATGCTGAATTGGCTGAGTAATCTAACCCGTACTCAAAATTACAATGTGGACACCACAACTGGCAGTAATTAACAAAATTAGGACAACCACGTCATAAATTGAATCACATGTTCTACATTGAATTCAAAGCTACCATTGCATTTGTTCTACTTTTAAAATTTAAAAAATTTTTAAACTGATACTTTTGTCAAAATGATCAACTATTAAGATAGTTCAAAAGTTTTTTTCCTAAATTAGTATAAATACGTGCATTTTCAAAATCAAGTTAATTTTGCTTACCAATGTACGTTATTATCGTTCACAAATAAGTAATTTTTAAAAGAAAGTTTCTGTAAAAAGCAAAAGTTAGCAATATCGAAGTGCATGAATTGATTGGTTGGAAACAATTGACAGAGTTTATTATGTGACTATGACGTCACATGAATTTATAATTTCACTGGCGGTAAAAACGTAATTTTCAGTTATATGACGTAGCATAATTTTTGTGGGATAAGTATGGGCTTAGGCCATAGAAGGCCAGTGAATTCTAATCAAACAAACGAGAAAAATGATAGTTAAAATGCATAGATGCTTATTACTTCAAGAATTGCTGTTATATGACCAGAATCATACCGAAACCAGAATCCGCAAAGTGAATTTTGTTTAAGATGATTATCTAACAGTCATTCCAGTATATTATATTCCAAAGAACAATTTTAATCTTGCGATGTTTACATATTGTTCTATAAAATTCTAAAATCTTATATTACAGTAAAATGCATTAAAATTCTTTAGAAATAATAGTGAAAAATTTCACCAATTGACTTTTCATTTTCAATGTACTTTAATATCAATTTTAAGTAACAAAAACCGTGTGCAGGAGCTATTTCATTGGTATTCACGGATCATACTGTCGAGTAATATCACTAAATCAAGAAACGTCGCCAAATCAAGAAAATTTGAAAATGCTGTAATTTTCCGCACATGCGCAGAAACATGTGAATGCAGTTTTTTTAAAAAAAATATTTCGTATACTAAAAATATTATTTTTTTTTGAAGAAAAACAGAACACGTGCACTTAAGTAAACGATTAACAAATTATCAGTGGTATAATATGCAATTATACCGTTTGAATTTCAAGAATAATTACTAAAATATTATAGCAAATTGCAACTAACTTCTTTATTTGGAATGGTCCCAATAACCTGCATTTCAGAAGGTTCTTAACAATACAAGATAAACATATTACGTCTTAGAATTCAAAGTAATTTTAAACGGAAAACTAAGCACTGTGTCGTTTTTTATTAAATAAGCATTTTGCGAAACATGAATTTTATAGTTAGAAATATAAAGTTTTAAGAAAAAATATAGATATTCATCTTTTAACTATCGTACAATATCAGATTTTTGTACGAAACATATTGCTTGATTTTCAGATGTAGCTCGACATTATCATATAGTTTCAAATACACAAATCAATGAACTAGTATAAGAAACTGTTTTAGAAAGATAAGAATTTTTTTTACAATATTTCATGCTGCAGAATATCGTAGATTAATTGAAAAATGGAGTAACTTTATCGCTTGACATTTTGCCTAGGAGTTGTGAGTAAAACATTGAGAATTTTTTTTAGCCTTCATTCAAATACGGCTCCCGGGTGCGTGACCAACTTGTGATTAATGAGAGATCATTGTCGTCTTCTGTGTTCATTCTTTAAAGATTTTGCTACTTCACTTTTTATCTAACTCCTTATCCTTTTTCCTAAAATTTCAGATTCCACTGGTCTTTTTTAGAAATATACTTTTTCCCGAGCAATGAAAATTTGGGTACTAGTCATTTTTCAAAATATTTTTTTTTATTAGTGTTACGCTATTGCTTCAAAAGTCCGTGGCATCTCTACTTTCTACCAGAAGAAATGACACTAAATGCTATAGTTTAGTTACTTAAAAAATATTTCAAAATGTAATTTTTTAATACTTTTAAAATGTCAAAAATGTTCAAATTCAAAATTCGGAATAAAAAAACAATTTTTAACATGTTGCCACATTCTGAATACAAAATCTCGTTTTGTTGGTATGAGATTAGTATCGAAAAAATTAGAAATGTTACAAGTAAATATTTTCTGAATAGAAGCTTACAATCTAGAATATATTAAAGATAAATAGATGTAATGGAAGAGAGCTACGTATTATCGCAACAATCGCCAAATCTATTAATAACTCGCCAAGTTGGCAACCCGGATTTCCCATGTGTCGTACCCCCCTGAATTGGCAATCATGTGCTACATTTAACGTAATTTATCCATTAGGTTGTGATAATACGTAAGTACCAAAATAATATTTAAAAATACTTAGAAAAATACTACTACTTATAAACAGTTCAAATCATATTATTTTAAATTTAAGTTGATATTTATTAAAGTTCTATAACTGAGTAGAGGCAAGTTCAGATAAACATATTTGTATAGTTTCTTAAGGGTATCTTTAAGCAATAAGGATTCATGACAACCTCCTAAGAAATACTATCCAAAATGCATGAAAATTATTCTAATAGTTGAAATAGAAACTGGAATTTATTTATGTGGAATAGTAGTTCACTTGATAGAAAATTAGTTATATGTAATATTTCCTTTTTTAGAAAAGAAATGTGTCTAAAATGGTACACATATTCTTAATAAAACCAAGAAAACAAACATATATTAAAGCACATAAATATGTAAATATAAAACACAAATTCTTAAGAATAACGAAAATAAGAAAAGAAATATAATGAAATATCAGAATAAAAGCAATAAATTACTAATTCAAAATCTTAATGATGAACATAATAATAAAGCAATTTAAATTTAGTTCAAAAGTTTGTAATTTAAAACAAGTACAAGCTCATACTTAAGACCGAAAAGTGGGGTTAAACTAATTTTTTGATACAAACCTTCAATCTGTTTCAATGTGGTTGACTGAATTGGAAAGAGCTATACGCATTAAATTATCAAAAAAAAATAATAAATTACAAATTTAGCATATTTTTCATTGTAAAACTTGAAACATAATAAGACACATAAATATTGAAATAAATTAGTAGCTAATGCATAAAGTAACTTCGAATCATCATTAGTTTTAATAAATCTTTGTCATTTTTAAAACTTATAATTCTATTTATGTCAATTTTGAGAAAAAAATAATATGTGTGAAATTCTATTAAAATTATCACTATAGAAAGAGAAAAAAGGAAAAATAAACAATTAAATTAGACACAAAGCAGTGACTAAGTTAAAATATCTGGGGTTTTTTTTTCTGATATTTTGGTGAAATTTTAGTTCTTCACTTTGGTTATATTTTCCCTTTTAGGAAAATATACTTTTTATTATTATTATTATTATTAAAATGATTATCCGTTCCAAGAACAAGTTCCTCACTCAAA
>BMAV01006086.1:0-12500 GCA_019973955.1 Trichonephila inaurata madagascariensis
ATTCCGGTCAAATTTAGTGAAATGGGGCACTTTGGTAAGTTTCGGGGAAAAAAAAAAATAGTGGGGGGCATGTCTGAAACAGACTATTGAAAAGGGGGTGAATTTCAAAGAAAAGTTGGGCATAACTTTTTAACTAAATTTTGTTTTGACAAGCGCCTACATATTCGTAAGCGTTAATTCTGTGCGAAAACCCGTTTTGGTAAAAATTGGAAAAAAAATGAAAACCCACGGAAGAAAAACCCCTTAAAATTTAAACCCATTTGAAAAAAAACGCTCAAAAAAGGATTTTACCGAATTAAATTTTTACTTTTTTTTTTGGTGTTTTTCTATTTTGCAAAAAAGTTTATCGGCAATTTCCCCAGTTCTAATAATCGCAGAAAATGTTTAAGTGTTTTTGGGGGTTCGGGGAGCTCATTCGAAACCCCGGTTTTTTTAAATCGTTAGTAAGTTAACTTTTGCCAATTAGGTGGTTTTTCAAAAGTTTTTCATTTTTAAAAAAAGTTACATGAGTTCCGTGAAACGAGACCAAAATTAGATTATTGGTCAAATTTTGAGTGAAATGGGTCACTTTGGTAAGTTTCTAGGGTAAAAAAAACAAAATTGCTGCAGGCATGACATTGAAACAAACTATACAGAGGGGACGAATTTCAAAGAAACAATTGGTCATAACTTTTGAACTAATTGGAATTTCGACAAGCGCCGTAAATATTCGTGATCAGCGTTGAATTCTGTGCAAAAAAATAAGTTTTGGTGAGAATTGTCCGGGGTTTTAAAATCGGTCGGTAAGTTGGCTTTCAAGCCAATTAGGTCGGTTTTTTCAAGAGGGGTTCCATTTTTAAAAACGTAATTTAGGAAACGGATACCAGATTTGATTCCTGGTCAAATTTCGAGTGAAAAAGGGCCACTTTGGTAAGTTTATCGGGGAAAATAAAAAAATAGTGGTGGGCATGTCTGAAACAGACTATTGAAAGAGGGGATGAATTTCAAAGAAATAGTTGGGCATAACTTTTGAACTAATTAGAATTTGACAAGCGCCATACATATTGTCATTAGCGTTGAATTTTTGCAAGAAAACAAGTTGGTAAGAATTGGTGGAAGATTTAAAAATGACAAAACGCACGGAAGAGAAATACGGAATTAACCCATTTGAAAGACAAACCTCAAAAAGGATTATACCGCAAAATTTTTACTTTTTTTTCGGTGTTTTTCTGATATTTGTCATAGAAATGAATCAAAAGGGAATAATTGAGTTCAATAATCGCAGAGAAATGTTTTGGTTTTTGGGCCGGGCAGCCCCCTTCGAATAACCCCCGGGTTTTTAAAATCGGTTAGTAAGTTTAAATTCCCTTGGTTTTTTTTTCAAAGTTTTTTTTTTTAAAAAAGTTAATGAGTTTTTGGGAAAAGGAACCAAAATTTGATTATTGGTCAAATTTTTTGAAAAGGGGCATTTTTGGGAAGTTTCTGGGGAAAACAAAATTTTAGGATGACATTGAAACAAACTATACAGAGGGACGAATTTCCCAAAAAAACAATTGGTCTAACTTTTGAACTAATTGGAATTTCCCCACAAGCCCGTAAATATTTCGTGATCAGCGTTGAATTCTGTGCAAGAAAAAAAATTTAAATTCGGGGGGGAAAATTTTCCGGTGTTTTAAAAAACGGTCGGGAAATTGGCTTTCAAGCCAATTAGGTCGGTTTTTTTTAAAAAAGGGGTTCCCTTTTAAAAAAAGTTTTAAATTTTGTGAAACGGATACCAGATTTAGATTCCCGGTCCCAAAATTTCCCCATGAAATGGGTCCCTTTGGGAAGTTTTCGTAAAAAAAAAAAATAGTGGTGGGCATGTCTGGAAAAAGACTATTGAAAAAGGGGGTGAATTTCAAAGATACAAAATTGGGCATAACTTTTTTAACTAAATTAAAAATTTTCCCACAAGCGCCATACAAAATTCGTGACAGGGTTTTTTTCTGTGCAAAAAAACTTTTTTGGTAAAAAATTTGGGGGAAGAAAAAATGACAAAAAGCACGGAAAAAAAAAATCCGTTCCAATTTTAAACCCCTTTTTTTTAAAACAAACGTTTCCAAAAAAGGGTTTTATACGCAATTAAAATTTTTTTTTCTTTTTTTTCGGTGTTTTTCTGAAATTTTTCATAGAAATGCATTACCCAAAAGGGAATAATTTTGAGTTCTAATAATCGCAGAAATGTTTTAAGCGGCCCTTTTTTTGGGGGCAGTCTCTCATTTGAATGACACCCTTTTTTTAAAAACGGTTAAAATAAGTTAACTTTCAAGCCCAATTTGGCCGGTTTTTTTAAAGTTTTTTTATTTTTTAAAAAATTTTTAAAATGAGTTTCAAAAAAACGGAGACCAAAAATTTGATTTTGGTCAAATTTTTGAAGGGAAAAGGGTCACTTTGGTAAGTTTTTAGGTAAAAAAAAATTTCTGGGGCATGACATTTAAACAAAAATATACAGAGGGGAAAGAATTTCAAAGAAACAATTTCATAACTTTTGAACTAATTGGAATTTCGAAAAAGCCGTAAAAAATTCGTGATCAGGGTTTAATTCTGTGCAAAAAAATTTAAATTTTGGGAGGGAAATTTTCCGGTGTTTTTAAAAACGGTCGGTAAAATTGGCTTTTGCCAATTAGGCCGGTTTTTTTGGAAAGGTGGGTTTCCCTTTTTTAAAAAAAAAGTAATTTAGTGAAACGGATACCAGGGTTTAGATTCCTTTGGGCAAATTTCGGAGGAAATGGGTCACTTTTTGGGAAGTTTCAGGGAAAAAAAAAAAAAGTGGTGGGATGTTGGGAAAAAGACTATTGAAAAGGGGATAATTTCCCCCAAAAAAAGTTGGGGGATAACTTTTGAACTAATTAAATTTCCCCACCGCCCTAACATATTCGTATTTGCGTTTAATTCTGTGCAAGAAAAAAATTAAATTTGGTAAAATTGGTGGAAGATTAAAAAAGAAAAAAACGCACGGGAGAAATCCCTTTTCAATTAAGCCCATTTTTAAAAAAAACGGGGTTCAAAAAAAGGGTTAACCGCAATTAAATTTTTTTTCTTTTTTTATCGGTTTTTTTTCTGATATTTGTCATAGAAAAAGCATTTCCCAAAATGCAATAAAATTAGTTCCCAAAAATCGCAGGGGAAAAGTTTTAAAAATGTCTTTTGGGGTTTTGGGGGGTCTCTCATTCGAATGACCCCCCGGTTTTTTTAAAAACGGTTTTAAAAATTTAAATTTCCGCCAAAAAGGTGGTTTTTTAAAAATTTTCATTTTTAAAAAAAGTTACATAGTTTCGGGAAACGGGGACCAAATTAGATTTTGGGCAAATTTTTTAATGAAATGGGTCACTTTTTGGGAAAATTTCTAGGGGAAAAAAAAAAAAAATTTCTGGGGCATGACCCCCCTTTAAACTATATACAGAGGGAAAGGGAAATTTCCCCCAAAAAACAATGGGTAAATTTTGAACTAATTTGGGAAATTTTTGACAAGCGCCTAAATATTCGATCAGGGTTGAATTCTTAAAAAAAAAAATTTTGGTTCGGGGGAATTGTCCGGTGTTTTAAAATGGGGCGGTAAGTTCTTTTTGCCAATTAGGTCGTTTTGAAGGTGTTCCATTTTAAAAAAAAGTAATTTAGAAAGTGGGGTACCAGATTTAGATTCCCGGTCAAATTTTAGGGGAAATGGGTCACTTTTGGGAAGTTTTCGGGGAAAAAAAAAAATAGTGGTGGGCATGTCTGAAACAGACTATTGAAAGGGGGGATGAATTTCAAAGGAAAAATTGGGCATAACTTTTGAACTAATTAAATTTCCGAAAAAACCCCCACTATTCTTTATTTGCGTTGAATTCTGTGCAAGGAAAAAAATTAAATTTGGTAAAAATTTGGGGGAAGATAAAAAAAAGACAAAAAAAAGGGACGGAAGAAAATTATTTTCAATTAAACCCATTTGAAAGCAAATTTTCCAAAAAAGGGTTATACCGTAATTAAAATTTTTTTTCTTTTTTTATCGGGGTTTTTTTGATATTTGTCATAGAAAAAGCATTAACCCAAAATGCAATAATTGAGTTCCCCCTTTAACGCAGGGTAATGTTTTTTTAATTTTCTTTGGGTTTTGGGGGGGCCCTCATTCGGGAAAGACAAACCGGTTTTTTAAAAACGGTCAGTAAGTTTAAATTTCAAGCCAATTAGGTCCGGGGTTTTTTAAAGTTTTTTATTTTAAAAAAAAGTTCATGAGTTTCGGAAAAAGGAGGAAAAAATTGTTCCGGGGCACCCTTTTGGGGAAAGGGGTTTTTGGGGTAAAAAAAACAAAATTGCTGGGGCATGACCCCAAAAAAAAAACTTTTACAGAGGGACGAATTTCCCAAAAAAAAATTGGTTAAATTCTGAACTAATTGGGAAATTTCGACAAGCCCTTTCATATTCGTGGGTCAGCGTTTAATTTGTGCAAGAAAAAAATTAAAATTTGGTGGGAAATTGGGGGGGTTTTAAAAAAGGCAAAAGTTTTTTGGAAAAATTAAATCCGGTTTTTTAATTGCCCCTTTTTAAAAAAACGTTAAAAGGGGGAAACCGGGGAATTTTAACCCCAAAATTTTTTTACTTTTTTTGGGGTTTTCGGGGGAAAATAAAAAAATTGGGGATTCCAAACGCAATTAAAGGGGGTTTCAAAATCGGGGTAACTTTTAAATTGGTTTTGCCGGGGCCTACTATTCGGAAAACACCCCTTTTTTAAAAAGGGGCAAAAAAAACTTGTTAAAAATTGGGGGAGTTTTTTTCAAAGCAAAAAAATAGTTCAAAAAGCCCCTTTTAAAACGGAAGTTAAAAATTAAAAACCGGCAAATTTTAAAAATTTTACTTTTTTTGGGGTTTTTCCCCGAAATTTTTAAAAACAAAATTTCTTTTTGGGTTCAAAATGAAAAAACTTTTTCAGGGGACGAATTCCCCCGGAAAAATTGGGCATAATTCCTTTTAACCAATTGGGATTTTAAAGTTTTCATTTTTTAAAACCGTTAATTTTCCCCTGCAAAAAAATAATTTCCGGCCCAAATTTTTGGGGGAAAAAGGGGCCGGTAAGCTGGGCTTCTCCTTTGGCCAACCCGGGGGCCCTTTTTTAAAAAAAATTTTTATTTTAAAAAATTTAATTGGGAAATTTTTTAAAAGGGCCTAAATTATTCCCCGGTCAACAAAATTTTAAAAAAAAATTGTTTTTTTAAAATTTCCGGGTTTTAAAAAAAAAGGCGGGAAGTTGGCCTTTTAAACCTTTTACAAAAAGGGCCAATTTTTTTAAAAACAATTTGGGAAACCGGGAAAAATTTAAATTCCTTGGAAAAGGCCAAAATTTCGATTGGGGACTTTGGAAATTTTTGGGGGAAAAAAAAAAAGGGGGGTTTTGGGGAAAAAATTGCCGGGTGTTTTAAAAAAAACACAAATTTTCTTTAGGTTTCACCAAAGGTCTTTTCTGTTAGGGGTTTAAATTTTAAAAAAAAAAGGGGAAAATTTGGGGGAAACAAAAATTAAAACCCGGGAAAAAAAAACCCTTTAATTAAGGGCCCCCTTTGGAAAATTTCCCTTCAAAAAAAAAATTTTGGTTTCCCTTTTTTTTTTTAAACGGGCTTTTTTGAAAGAAATGAAATTCCAAAAGGAAATAAATTCAAAAACTTTGAACTTTGGGTTTGGGGCCAACTCATTGAAAAACCCCTTTTAAAAGGCGAATTCTTTGCCCAAAAGGTTTAAATTTTTAAAAAATTTTAAAAAATTTAAAATTTTCAAACGGAACCGGGAAAAAATTTCCGGTTTTTTAATTAAAAACCCCCTTTGGAAAATTTTTAAGTTCAAAAAGGTTATACCACTAAAAAACTTTTTTTCGGGGCGAATTTTCAAAGAAAAATTGGCATTTCTAAAAATTTAAAAATTTTGAAAGCCCTTTAAAAATTCCGGATAAGTTTTTAAAGGGTTCCCTTTTGGGAAAAAACAAATCCTAGGGAAAAACCCCCGGGGTTTTAAAATCGGGCGGGAAATTCCCTTTTGCCCAATTAGGTTTGGTTTTTTCAAAAATTTTTTATTTTAAAAAAAGTTCATGGGGTTTCTGAAAGGGGGGGAAAATTAAATTCCCGGTCAAATTTTTTAAAGGGAAAAGGGTCACTTTTGGGAAGTTTCTAGGGTAAAAAAAAATTGCTGGGGCATGAACTGAAAAAAAAACTATAAAGAGGGAAAGAATTTTCAAAAAAAAACAATTGGGCAAATTCCCGAACTAATTAATTTTTGAAAGGGCCCTAAATTTTCGTGATCAGCGTTGGGAATTTGTGGAAAAAATTAAGTTCGGGGGAAAAGAATTTTCCGGTGTTTTAAAATCGGGTCGGTAAAATTGGCCGCCCAATTTGGTCGGTTTTTTTAAGAAGGTGTTCCATTTTTAAAAAAAAGTAATTTGTGGGAAAAGGATACTGGGTTTAGATTCCCGGGCAAATTTTTGAAAAAATGGGTCACTTTGGTAAGTTTCTCGGGGAAAATAAAAAAAGTGGTGGGGGGTGTCTGGAAAAAAGACTATTGAAAAGGGGATGAATTTTAAAGAAAAAGTTGGGGATAACTTTTTAACTAAATTTAAAATTTTTTAAAAAGCCATACATATTCGTGATAGCGTTTAATTCTGTGCAAAGAAAAAATTAAAAATTTTGGGAAAATTGGTGGAAGAAAAAAATGACAAAAAGCACGGAAAAAGAAATCCCCCCCTTTAAATTAAGCCCATTTTTTAAAAAACGCTTAAAAAAAGGGTTATACCGCAATTAAAAATTTTTTTTTCTTTTTTTTTTCGGTGTTTTTCTGATATTTTTTTTATAGAAATATTACCAAATTAATTCGAGTTCCAATAATCAAAAAAAATGTTTTAAGTGTTTTGGGTTTTTGGGGGGAGCCCCTTAAATTTTTAAAGACACCCGGTTTTTTTAAAAAACGGTCAGTAAGTTAAATTTCAAGCCCCCAAAATTTGGGGCGGTTTTTTTTAAAAATTTTTTTTATTTTTAAAAAAGTTCATGAGTTTCTTAAAAGGAGACCAGAATTAGATTCCTGGTCAAATTTTTTAATGAAATGGGTCACTTTGGGAAATTTCTGGGTAAAAAAAAAAAATTGCTTTTTTGGGCATGAAATTGGGAAAAAAACTATACAGAGGGGAAAGAATTTCCAAAAAAAACAAGGGCCAAAAATTTTGGAAAATAATTAATTTCACAAGCCCAAAAGGTATTCGTGATCAGCGTTGAATTCTGTGCAAGAAAAAAAAGTTCGGTGAGAATTGGCCGGGTTTTAAAATCGGCGGTAAGTTTGGCTTTCAAAACCAAATTGGGGCGGTTTTTCAAAAAGGTGTTCCATTTTTAAAAAAGGGAAAATTTTAATTTGGAAACGGAAAAAGATTTAGATTCCTGGTCAAAATTTTGAGTGAAATGGGTCACTTTGGAAATTTTTCGGGTAAAATAAAAAAAAAAAAGTGGTTTGGGGGGAAAGTCTGAAAAGGGGCTATTGAAAAAAAGGGGGTGAATTTAAAAGAAAAGTTGGGGATAACTTTTGAAATAAATTTGGGAAATTTTACAAGCGCCATAACATATTCGTATTAGCGTTTAATTCTGTGCAAAAAAACTAAATTTTGGGAAAATTGGGGGAAGAAAAAAAATGACAAAAGAAAAAGGAAAAATCCCCTTGGCCCCAAATTTAAACCCATTTGGGAAAAAAAACGCTTCAAAAAGGGGTTTTACCCCCAATTAAATTTTTTTTTCTTTTTTTTTCGGGGGTTTTTCTGATATTTGTCATAAAAAAGATTTACCCAAAAACAAAAAATTGGGGTTCTAATAATCGCAAAGAAAAGTTTTAAGTGTCTTTGGGTTTCGGGGCGGCCTTTAATTTGGGAAAGAACCCCCGGGTTTTTTTTAAAACGGTTGAAGTTAAATTTTAAGCCAATTAGGGGCGGTTTTTTAAAGTTTTTTATTTTTTTTAAAAAAATTAATGATTTCTGAAACGGAGGGCCAAAATTTGATTTTGGTCAAATTTTTAGTGAAATGGGTCACTTTGGTAAGTTTCTAGGGTTAAAAAAAAAAATTGCTGCAGGCATGACATTGAAACAAACTTTTACAGAGGGGGGAAAAATTTTTAAAAAAAACAATTGGTTTTTAAATTTTGAACTAAAAAGGGAAATTTGAGAAAGGGCCCTAAATTTCGGGATCAGCGTTGAATTCCCCGAAGAAAAATTAAGTTCCCGGGGAGAATTGTCCGGTGTTTTTAAAAAACGGTCGGTAAGTTCTTTTGGCCTTAGGGCCGGTTTTTTTTAAAAAAGGTGTTTATTTTAAAAGTAATTTAAAGGGAAAAGGATACCGGGTTTGGAAATTTCCCGGTCAAATTTCCCCAGTGAAATGGGTCACTTTGGTAAATTTCTCGGGAAAAAAAAAATAGGGGGTGGGCATGTCTGAAAAGACTATTGAAAAAAGGGGGTGAATTTCCCAAAAAAACAGTTGGGGAAAAACTTTTTTTAACTAAATTTGGGAAATTTTTGAAAACGCCATACATATTCGTGGGTAGCGTTTAATTCTGTGCAAAAAAAAAACTTGGTTTGGGAAAAATTTGGGGGAAGAAAAAAAATGGAAAACGCACGGAAAAAAAATCCGTTTCAATTTTCTTATTTTGGGGGAAAAGCTTCAAAAAAGGGTTATACCGCAATTAAAATTTTTTACTTTTTATCGGTGTTTTTTTTTAAATTTTAATAGAAAAAGCATTACCAAAGTGCAATAATTCAAAACCCCAATAATCGAGAAATAATGTTTTAAGTGTCTTTTTGGGTTTTAAAGGGGGCCCCCAAAACCCCAAAAGACCCGGGTTTTTTTAAAAACGGTCAGTAAGTTAACTTTCAACCAAATTAAGGGCCGGTTTTTTAAAAATTTTCCCTTTTTAAAAAAAAATTTTTCATGAGTTTCGGAAAAAGGAGACCAAAAATTTGATTCCTGGGCAAATTTTGAAAGGAAATGGGTCACTTTTGGGAAAATTTTTTTAGGGGAAAAAAACGTGGGCATACGAAAAAAAAACCCATACAGGGGGGACGAATTTTCCCAAAAAAATTTGGGGAAAAATTTTTGAACTTTAAATTGAAATTTCCCACAAGCGCCGTAAATTTCGGGATCAGCGTTGAATTCCCCCGGAAGAAAAATTGTTTCCCCGGGGAGAATTTTTTCCGGTGTTTTAAAATCGGTGGTAAGTTGGCTTTCAAGCCAATTAGGTCAATTTTTTTCAAGAAGGTGTTCCATTTTTAAAAAAAAAGGGAATTTATGAAACGGATACCGGGTTTAGATTCCTGGTCAAATTTTGAGTGAAATGGGGGCAATTTTGGGAAGTTTTTCGGGTAAATAAAAAAAAAGTGGTTTGGGATGTCTGAAACAGACTTTGAAAAAAGGGGGTGAATTTCAAAAGGGAAAGATTGGGATAACTTTTTAACTAAATTTGGGAAATTTTACAAAACGCCCATACATATTCGTATTAGCGTTTAATTTTTGCAAAAAAAAACAAAAATTTTGGGAAGAATTGGTGGAAGAAAAAAATGAAAAACGCACAAAAAAAGAAATTTCTTGGCCCCCTTAAACCCATTTGAAAGAACCCAAAAGCCCCCAAAAAAGGGTTATACCGCAATTAAATTTTTTTCTTTTTTTTTCGGTGTTTTTCTTTATATTTTTTCAAAAAATCATTACCCAAATGCAAAAAAATTGAAAACCCCAATAATCGCAAAGAAAAGTTTTAAGTGTCTTTGGGTTTTTGGGGCGGCCCCCTTTTAGGGGAAACACCCGGTTTTTTTTTAAAACGGGAAATTAAATTTCGCCAATTAGGTCGGTTTTTTAAAGTTTTTTATTTTTTTAAAAAAAGTTTTCAGAGTTTCGGAAACGGGGACCAAATTAGATTTTGGTCAAATTTTGAGGAAATGGGCCCCTTTTGGGAAGTTTCCAAAGGGGAAAAATTAAAAGGTGGGCATGTTTAAAAAAAACAAAAAAGAGGGAAAAGAATTTCCCAAAAAAACAATTTGGGGGTAAAATTTTTAACTAATTTGGGAAATTTCCCCACAAGCGCGTAAATATTCGTGATCAGGGTTTAATTCTGTGCAAGAAAAAATTTAAATTCGGTGAGGTTGGGGTGTTTTTAAAATCGGGCGGTAAGTTGGCTTTCGCCAAAAAAAGGGCGGTTTTTTTTAAAAAAGGTGTTTCCCCTTTTTTAAAAAGTAATTTGTGAAACGGAAAAGATTTGATTCCTGGTCAAATTTTGGTGAAATGGGTCACTTTTGGGAAGTTTCCTTTAAAAAAAAAAATAGGGGGGTGGGGTTTTCAAAAAAGACTATTGAAAAAGGGGGTGAATTTTAAAGATACAGTTGGGCATAACTTTTTTAACTAAATTTAAAATTTTTACCCTTTCTTGGGGCCCTGATAGCGTTTTTGTGCCGGGAAAAAATTAAAAATTTTGGGGAAAAAAATTTGGGGGAAAAATAAAAAATGAAAAACGCCGGAAAAAAAGAAATCCTTGGCCCCCCCAAGCCCATTTTAAAAAACAAAGCCCAAAAAGGTTTATACCGCAATTAAAATTTTTTTCTTTTTATCGGTTTTTCTGATATTTGTCATGAAAAACATTACCAAATGCAATAATTGAGTTCTAATAAAAGAAAAATAATGTTTTAAGTGTCTTTGGGGTTTTTGGGGGTTTCTCATTTGAATTTAAACCCCCTTTTTAAAAACGGGCAGTAAGTTAAATTTCAAATTTGGTCGGTTTTTTTAAAGTTTTTTTTTAAAAAAGTTCAATTTCAAACGGAGACCCAAAATTAGATTCCTGGTTAAAAATTTTTAAGGAAATGGGTCACTTTGGGAAGTTTTTAGGGAAAAAAAATTGCTGGGGGCATTTCATTTAAACAAACTATACAGAGGGGGGGAATTTTAAAAAAAAACAATTGGCCTTCTAAACTTTGGAATTTTGGGAAAAAGGGCCCTAAATTTTGTGATCCGGGGGTTGAATTCCCCGGGAAGAAAAAATTTAAATTCCGGGGGAGGGAAATTTCCGGTTTTAAAATCCGGGCGGTAAGTTGGTTTTAAACCAATTTGGTCGGGGTTTTTCCGAAGGGTTCCATTTTTTAAAAAGTAATTTAGGAAACGGATACCGATTTAGATTCCGGTCAAATTTCGGGGGGAAATTTGGGGCCTTTGGTAAGTTTCGGGTAAAAAAAAAAAAAAATAGTGGTTTGGGGGATGTCTGGGAAAAAGATATTGAAAAGGGGGGTTTAATTTCAAAAGGGAAAAATTGGGGATAAAATTTTTAACTAAATTTGAAATTTTTTAAAAAAGGGCCCTAAAATATTGGGTGGGGTTTAATTCTGTGCAAAAAAAAAACTTTAAATTTTTAAAAATTGGGGAAGAAAAAAAAGACAAAAAGCAAGGAAAAAAAATCCCTTGCAATTGGGCCCCTTTGGGAAAAACAAAAGTCAAAAAGGATTATACCGCAATTAAAAATTTTTACTTTTTTTTTCGGTGTTTTTTTAAAAATTTGTCATTTGAAATGGATTTCCAAAAATGCAATAATTGAGTTCTAATAATCGAAAGAAATGTTTTTAAATGTCTTTGGGTTTCAGGGGAAAAATCCTTTTTTCGAATGACACCCGGTTTTTAAAACGGAATTAAATTAACTTTCAAAAATTGGTCGGTTTTTTTAAAGGTTTTTTATTTTTAAAAAAAATTACAAAGAGTTTCGGGAAAAGGAACCAAAAAAATTTAAATTTTGGGCAAATTTTGGAAAGGGAAAAGGGTCACTTTTTTAAATTTTTAGGGGAAAAAAAAAAATTGCTGCAGGCAAAAGAATTGAAAACAAACTATACAAGGGGGCGAATTTCAAAAAAACAATTGGTCATAACTTGAACTAATTGGGAATTTTTGAAAGCGCCAAATAGGGGGTCAGCGTTTCCCTTTAAAAAAAATTCCCCCGGGGGAAATTTCCGGGGTTTTAAAAAACCCGGGGGTTAAGGGCTTTCCCCCCTTAGGTTTGTTTTTCAAGAAGGTGGGTTTCCCTTTTTAAAAAAAAAGTAATTTAGTGAAACGGATCCGGGTTTAGATTCCCGGCAAATTTAGGGAAATGGGCCACTTTGGAAGTTTTTCCGGAAAATAAAAAAAAAGTGGTATGTCTGGGAAAAGACTATTGAAAAGGGATGAATTTCCCAAAAAAAAGAAGGTTTGGGTTTAAATTTTTTAACTGGTTTGTTTCCCCCCGCGCCATACATATTTGTGACAGGCCGGCCCCGTGCCGGGAAAAAAATTTGGGTTTTGGGAAAAAATTGGTGGAAGAAAAAAAAAATGACAAAAAGACGGAAGAGAAATCCGTTTTAATTGCCCATTTTTTGAAAAAAGGCCCCTTTAAAAAAAGGGTTATACCGCAATTTAAAATTTTTTTTTCTTTTTTTTATCCGGTTTTTTCTGATATTTTCAATAAAAAGCATTACCAAAATGGGAATAATT
>BMAV01006086.1:17500-20587 GCA_019973955.1 Trichonephila inaurata madagascariensis
AAAAAAAAAATTTTAAAAAAAACAAAAAAAGGGGGGAAAATTTAAAAAACCCCAAAAAAAAAAAAATTTTTTTTTTTTTTTAAAAAAAAAAATTTGGGGGGGGAAAAAAAAAAAAAAAAAAAAAAAGGGGGAAAAAAACCCCCCTTTTTTTAAAAAATTTTTTTTTTTTTCCCTTTTTTAAAAATTTTTTTTTTTTGGGGGCCCTTTTTTAAAAAAAAGGGGGTTTTTTTGGGGGGGGGGGAAAAAAAATTTTTTTTTTTTAAATTTTTTTGGGAAAAAGGGGAAAGGGGGTTTTGGGGGGTTTTTAAAATTTTTGGGAAAAAAAAAATTTGGGGGAGAAAAAAAAAAGGGGGTTTTTTAAAAAAGGTTTTTTCCCCCAAAAACCGGCCGGTTTTTTGGGAATCGGGGGACGTTTCAAAAGAAACAAGGTATAAACCGAATAAAAATTTTACCGGTGCATATTCGTGACAAAGCCCTAAGCAAGAAAATCTGTCCCGGGAGAAATTGGCCGGTTTTTAAAAAACGGTCGGGAAGTTGGCTTTCGCCAATTAGGTCAGTTTTTTTAAAAATTTTTCATTTTTAAAAACAGTTCATGAGTTTTCGGGAAGGGGGACCAGAATTGATTCCCGGTCAAATTTTGAATTAAATGGGTCACTTTGGGGAAATTTCTAGGTTAAAAAAAAAAAAATTTCTGTGGGCATGACACTGAAACAAACTATACAGAGGGGGCGATTTTTAAAAAACAATTGGGCATAAATTTGAACTAATTGGGAAATTTGACAAGCGCCACATATTCGTGATCAGCGTTGAATTTTGTGCCAGAAAAAATTTAAATTCGGTGAGAATTGGCCGGTGTTTTAAAAAACGGTGGTAAGTTGGCTTTCGCCCAAAAGGTCGGGTTTTTTTAAGAAGGTGTTCCATTTTTAAAAAAAGTAATTTAGGGAAACGGATACCAGATTTAGATTCCTGGTCAAATTTGACTGAAATGGGTCACTTTGAAATTTCGAAAATAAAAAATAGTGGTGGGCATGTCTGAAACAGACTATTGAAAGAGGGGATGAATTTCAAAGAAATAGTTGGGCATAACTTTTGAACTAATTAGAATTTCGACAAGCGCCATACATATTCGTGTTCAGCGTTTAATTCTGTGCAAGAAAAACTAAATGTGGTAAGAATTGGTGGAAGACAAAAAAATGACAAACGCACGGAAAAGAGAAATCCGTTGCAATTAAGCCCATTTGAAAGACGAACGCTTCAAAAAGGATTATACCGCAATTAAAATTTTTTTACTTTTTTTATCGGTGTTTTTCTGATATTTCTCATAGAAATGCATTACCAAATGCAATAATTCGAGTTCTAATAATCGCAGAGTAATGTTTTAAGTGTCTTTGGGTTTCGGGGCAGTCTCTCATTCGAATGACACCCGGTTTTTTAAAATCGGTCAGTAAGTTGACTTTCAAGCCAATTAGGTCGGTTTTTTCAAAGTTTTTCATTTTTAAAAAACAGTTACATGAGTTTCTCGAAACGGAGACCAGAATTAGATTCCTGGTCAAATTTTGAGTGAAATGGGTCACTTTAAGTTTCTAGTGTAAAAAAAACAAAATTGCTGTGGGCATGACACTGAAACAAACTATACAGAGGGACGAATTTCAAAGAAACAATTGGGCATAACTTCTGAACTAATTGGAATTTCGACAAGCGCTGTACATATTCGTGATCAGCGTTGAATTCTGTGCAAGAAAAATTAAGTTCGGTGAGAATTGGCCGGTGTTTTAAAATCGGTCGGTAAGTTGGCTTTCAAGCCAAATAGGTCGGTTTTTTCAAGAAGGTGTTCCATTTTTAAAAAAAACGTAATTTAGTGAAACGGATACCAGATTTAGATTCCTGGTCAAATTTCGAGTGAAATGGGTCACTTTGGTAAGTTTCTCGGGTAAAATAAAAAAAATAGTGGTGGGCATGTCTGAAACAGACTATTGAAAGAGGGGATGAATTTCAAAGAAATAGTTGGGCATAACTTTTGAACTAATTAGAATTTCGACAAGCGCCATACATATTCGTGATTAGCGTTGAATTCTGTGCAAGAAAAACTAAGTTTGGTAAGAATTGGTGGAAGATAAAAAAATGACAAAACGCACGGAAAAGAGAAATCCGTTGCAATTAAGCCCATTTAGAAAGACAAACACTTCAAAAAGGATTATACCGCAATTAAAATTTTTTTACTTTTTTTTATCGGTGTTTTTCTGATATTTGTCATAGAAATGCATTACCAAATGCAATAATTCAAATTCTAATAATCGCAGAGTAATGTTTTAAGTGTCTTTGGGTTTCGGGGCAGCCTCTCATTCGAATGACACCCGGTTTTTTAAAATCTGTCAGTAAGTTGACTTTCAAGCCAATTAGGTCGGTTTTTTCAAAGTTTTTCATTTTTAAAAAACAGTTAAATGATTTTCGAAACGGAATCAAATTAGATTCCTGGTCAAATTTTTTAGTGAAATGGGTACTTTGTTAAGTTTCTAGTGTAAAAAAAAAAAATTGCGTGGGCAAAACTGAAACAAACATACAGAGGGGGCGAATTTCAAAAAAAAATTTGGGGATAACTTTGAACTAATTTAATTTCGAAAGCGCCGTGCATATTCGTGATCAGCGTTGATTTCTGTGCAAGAAAAAAATTTAAAATTCGGTGAAATTGGCCGGTGTTTTAAAAACGGTCGGGAAATTGGCTTTCAAAAATAGGTCGTCTTTTCAAGGGTGTTCCCTTTTAAAAAAAAGTAATTTAGTGAAACGGGAAACCCGATTTAGATTCCCGGTCAAAATTTTGAGTGAAATGGGTCACTTTGGTGTTTTCTAAAAAAAAAAATAGTGGTGGGCATGTCAAACAACATTAAAAAAGGGGGTGAATTTCAAAGAAATAGTTGGGCATAACTTTTGAACTAATTGAAAATTTTGACAAGCGCCAAAACATATTCGTGATTGCGTTGAATTCTGTGCAAGAAAAAACTAAGTTTGGTAAAAATTGGGGGAAGATAAAAAAAGACAAAACGCACGGAAAAGAGAAATCCGTTCAATTAAGCCCATTGAAAGACAAAC
>BMAV01006087.1:0-210429 GCA_019973955.1 Trichonephila inaurata madagascariensis
TGATTAAAACCTTTGTTGATATTTAAAATAAAAATTCAATTTAATTATGTCAAATGATCCAAGTGAAAGCACGAGGAAATACGGACAACGCTTGAAGGATTTTTTTTTTTTTTTATAAACATTTAAGTAAACTTTTGAATATAAAGTATTTATAACCTTTTTCAGCTACCATAAACCTATTTTTTCCTTCTTAGAATATAGTTCATTCACAAATATGATTGTATATTTCGCACAAAAATATTACTTTAGGGTACAGAAATATGAATAAATAATTCTAAATGACAAGACTAATATCTACTTGTTTTTTATTCTCTGAACTAATCCCTGAAATAACATTACAGAATTTGAATTTATCACTTCTATCGGGGGTCATAAGCACACATACTTTTTTAAGTGTCATTTGAATTACAATATATATACATTTAAATAATGTTTTCAAAAAAAATACTGCAATAAAAATTTTTTAGTGTAATTTTTTGGTGTAATTACTATGTAAAAATTGTTGGTTTTATAACTTTTCTCATCTTCTTACTTATGTTACATTAAACATCTGAGAAAATTGTGTGGCCGCGGTAGCCGAGTGGTATAAGTATCGGATCGTGGATTGCCTTGTCACGATTTCGAGCCCAGTACCACTAAAGACCCGCCGTGTAGGGCCGCGATGCACGTTAAATCTGTCGAGAGCTGAAACGTCCTCCCGTTGGTGTGGTGTGGTAGTTAGGAGATGGTGGTGTCGTCCACGTCGCTTGACCATGGTTCAAAATTGCTTGGTCCGTCGCCAAAAGCCCTCGTGTAGCTGAACAGTGTGACGTTAATATTCAATCAATCTGAGAAAATTATAAATGTAATGAAAAATGCTAAACATATATTTTTGTGATGTTCTTAAAGTGATTTTACTTCTTTGAAAAAAATCCTTATATTAAACGAACGTTTTCCTTTAGAATATACGTTTCAAAAAATTTCTTGCAACCGTTTCGTCTTTGGTACAATGCCAAATGATGAAAACGATTAAAAAGAATCATTTGCTTCGAAAACGTCGCTTTTGTGTGCTTTGTAATGTCTTTTTTTCTCCTCCCTTTGTGAATGTACAATAGATGTTTTTGTACACTCCATAAAAAAATTTGTCCAATGCGCTCCCTCAAATGGAGGAGAAATTCCATAAAAAAGGAAAGCAACAGTGTCCACTGACGACTACGCAGCATAAATATAATTTAATAATGTTTCCGTCATGTTTGTGGTAGTTTATGATAGATTACTTTGAAGAAAATCATTAATGGCTTTTTTGTAGACAATGAAAGTAGAACATGTATTTCCCGTTTAAAATATAGACAAAACATACCTCCCATATCCTTCAAATTCGATTGTTGTTTTATCGCAAAGGTTACGGTTTTTCGATTATAAAAAAAAAAAAAAAGGAATATATTAAGTAAAAATATTGGGAAAAAAACCCACTGTGTTTCAGAAGAAGGGCAACGATTATTCCTGTTCAGGAGATGATTGATTTGGCAAATTATTTATTTATTTTGGGTACAACAAATCCATTTTAACACAGAAAAAAACCGTGCTGATTTCCACAAGAAAAGCTGTCATTAGTTTGAATATTAAAGCAAAATAAAATTTAAAAATATTCTATGTGCAAAACTTTGATCAATGCTCTACATGCAAGAAAATGATTATTCTAAATTAAAAAGTAATTTTCACTGGTTTGTAAGTTTGCACTTGAGACATTTATCACACTAATTCACATAATAATCGTATTAGTCATATTTCAAATTTTAAACATATGTATTACTTTAAGGAATTATGCAAAAAATATAATATGATTGTATAGTTCTGCAGAAAAGCTTTTAATTTTTTGAAATACTTTTATATCCTAATATAATTCCATTTTCCAACAATCCCTTCAACACCACCCTACGACACTTCCACTATCTCAAGTCAACTGCTTGTTTTTCAGATACATTCATAGCTGTGTTTAGGATGTCTGCCATTAAACCCATAATATTGGTTAATTCTCTAGAATGATGCCGCAGATAATTATCGTGGCTACAAGCAGAGTGATGCAGCATAAAGTTCAACAATGTACACTGATGGCCATTGAAACTGCAACAGCTTGAATGATAGCAAGCACAAAAATATTTTTAACAGTATGGCATGAAGATAAAATAATTTAATTTGCAAGCAGCCTTACATGGGCATGAAATTTGTAGAGACAGCTGCCACCCATAGTAGCTAAAACGGCCCCTACCTGATTGGGCATTGGAATCAAACTAGGCTTGAATGACAGATATGTGCAACTTATGCTACGTTTCGCACATCAACCATATTAACTGGATACTGGTTGAAGGCCAGATTCTCAGCAACACATGACCTTATCTTTATAATCGGTTACAGAACATGACTGTGCATGACAGGGCAACAATCGAATACCCAGTGTATGGAGGATGGTCAGAACACGACGTGCTGCATTATCTTGTTGGAAGATTTTATTTGGCAAGCCTCGCAGAAATGTACCTATCTGCGATTAAAATACCATCAATCCGAGATAGAGATATGCATTTCGAGTTCCCAATAGCTACTCAAATAATCACACGAGATGCAGGGCCTTTTTTCAGATATCTGATTTAAAGAGGGAGATGAGTGGTCTACTTGAAGCCTCGAGACACGCATGCCATCAGAATAATTCATGCAGAACTGGGACTCGATTGAAAAAACGATGCTGTGCCATTCCTGTATCCAGCGTTGTCGTTGACGCATCAGAGCCGGAGGCCCTCTATGTTGCATTGTCAAGGGAAGTCGAAGTAATGGTTGCCGTGCAAAAACATGCGTTGCGCTTCAAACATGTCCTTATCCTGATTAATGGTTCGTGATGGGGTTGCACGGTTTTGCATATCCAGCCTCCCAATATGTCTGTCCTCTTGGGAGTTAGTCATGTCGTTTAGTACGCCCGCAACCTATCGATTGTCTATTGTTTGACTCAGCAACCTATCGATTCTCTATCGTTTGACTCAGCAACCTATCGATTAGAAGCTATTGTTTTGACAATCCATTGCAAAACCTGAATGAGATCCACTTACCTTGTGCATGACATGGTTAGATTTCCAACTTCTCTGTGTCGATATCCAAATGCCTGAATAATGAATTTTACATATCAAAGACACTTCCTTCTATGTAATTTGACTTGCTGATAAATTTCTTCATTTGAAGATTGATGGTGCAGATTCCCAGTTTACGGAAGAAGGTCTGAGAGAATCACTGTTCAACCAGCATTTCTTTTACAGCGTTATTCCGTCATTAGTTTGACTTCTAGGGATGATCGTTTCTTCCTTCTGTTCTCTAAAGCCGAAAAAAATAATATTTTACATATTCCAACCACATCTTCCTTTCATGTGATTTTGACGTTCGCTGGATCATTCCTTTCTATTGTTGTAAGTTTGATGGCTGCCAGTGTATTCTACCTCAGTCTTGAAACATGTGAAGATAGGATCCGTGTTAGGAGAATCCAAAGACGGTGGTTCTAACCAGCATTTCTTTTACAGCGTTATTCCGTCATTAGCTCTGGACCTAGAATAAGAAGAGACGCAGTCTGTTTTCTTACTTACTGTTCTCGAGTAAGTACGAAAATAGATAGTCTCTTCTTATCATATGTACAACTTTAAAATTACTACGGCTATCTGTCAATGATATCCTACGAACCTGTTGCATAACCGTTTAGAGCACGTCATCAAGGAGCATTAAAAATAATGACTATTCCTTCTCGGTAAATCGTTCTTTTTTATTTATTGAGTGTTTTTTTTAAAAAAATGTCGTGATTTTTTAAAATTTTTTCGTATTTTTATAACATACAATTAAACTTTTTCGTATTATATATTTGTTCTTATTTTTATACATTTGCATATTCAATTTAGAATTAACGATAAACTGACTGCTTACAAAAATTTTAATATTTCACATGAGTGTCACACACTGATTTAAATCCCTTTTATATAAATCACTTAACCACTGATTGATTTGTTACCTTATATTGTAGTTTTTATCAATATTTTATCATTTTATAAGCACTTAAAAGCTTTTCAAAAAGGGAATTGTTTATGAAATTATTACATAAATTCAAAAACGTAAATTTAGTTTATAATACAAATCGTAAAAAAGGCTACAGGTAAACGGCCAAAAACAAAGACGAGTGATTTCAGATATATTGCTATGCAGGCAAAAGGATCAAAACGAAACAGTGGACAAGATTAATAAAATGTTACATACGGCAGCTGATCTTTATAGGTCATAATTCACCAAGACCAAAAGTCTTTGTAGAAAGGTGGCATTTTGGAACGCTGTCTTCATCTCGAAGATTGGAAACCTCATTGATGGATCAATGTTATTCTATATAAAAAAATTTTTTTTGGTTCATTCCATATGTACATATAACCTTTTAATTTTTTGGTACAAAAGCTTTCTTCGTCCTTTAAGTGTTACATTGTACCTCTGTAGAGAAAATTTTGTTGACCACAATTGATTTAGAGCAGAATTACATTAAAATCAGAAAAGCTGTTTAAGATTTGCATGTTGGTGTAGAATGTATAAAATTTTAATGCAGAAATCATTACATTAAATAAAACTAGGCATATTTATATACCCTTAAATTTGACATGCACACATTACTGATATAATACCTGATTTAACTGTTCAAATATTGAATAATTTTTTAGTTAAAATAAAAATTGGAATAATGTTATTTTCTGCTATGAGAGTTCATTAATGTATATTTCAACTGGTTTGCTTTACAATAGTGTAGTTTAACTTCGTATGGAAGTCATATAAAATGCAAACATTTTACAGAAGGATATATATATATATATATATATTTGTTCAAATTTTCAATCGTTAATAAAATACTTTTATTCATCCACTAAAGTTCAAATACATTGTTTAAACTTTGTGAGGGAATATATCCTCTCTCTTGCCCAAATAGAGGTGAGAGGAAGGAAGGAACACTAGCCATTTAGAAAAACAATCTATTTATGGATCTCACAAATAGCAACACTGATTCAAGTAATTTCAATGAGAAAAGATGCTTCACACAATATAAGCAATATGTGGATTAACAGTGAGATGCACGAATTATGAGAAGACTTTAATTATCGATCCTCTCTTATTCCAAGTTCAAATCTATTATCCTAATTATCAGAACACCAATTAAACTCTAGTGACCAATCGTCACTTTAATTCTTCAACCTATTTAATATTTGAAATAAGACTATAAACTTCAATAATACCTGATCATTAGCAATCTATCCTATCTTCTCACTTTCTCTCTCTCCTTTTTTCTCTGGCTAGAAAACCTAGACCAGGGATGGCAAACCAGTGGCACGCGTGCCATTGATGGCCCACGACACAATATTTTGGGCACGCCAGTGATCAAAATGGTTTGCATTTTATTTCAAAGTTCACTATTAAGTATTTCGAACAAACGCGAGTGATCGGTCGCGGGGCGGTGAGAAGCACACTCGTTTGTTATGTCTTGCTTTGTTACATCGTAACTAGAGTTGCTTATGATGTAAAGTTTGTTTACACACACATAGCATAGTCAATTTCATTGACACAACTGTATTTTAAAGCTTATAAGTATTATATTTACGATTTTTAACAGTTATTTAACATGGGTAGTTCACCAAAAGAACAAAAAGTGCAAGATACTAAATGCAACAGAGAATTTTAAATTTGGTGGACTGAGAAACATGGCATTATTAGTAGAAGCGACAGAGCTGTGTGCGTTTTATGTTCTGCAAAAGTAGTATGCAGGAAATCGTCTGTAAAACGGAATTTTGAAACAAATCGTAAATCCTCTTGTCAAAAAAAGTGAGACACAGCAAAAATAATTAATTGCTTAGAAACCGTTTGGCAGATGACTGAAATTCAGCATGTACTATACAAAAAGTAATATCTCACAATCCTAATATAAGTTACGTAAGGACGCCCCCCTCCCCGAACGCCCTTCTCCTTGATTATCAGCGTGAGCTAGAGGTGCAGGAATATATGAAAAACTAAAAGCTGCCATGATCTTAATATGACTTTATTAAGACCTTAAACTTAAACTTCTAACAGATTAGATAATAATATGATATGAAAGAGAATCTACGGTGGCTAAACACACGATATATATAATACCGAAATAACTTAACCCGGACCACTATCAATAACTAACTCGCCTAAGCTCAATTCCAATTCGATCACAGATCCGAAAATTTAAATAGTCACTCCTACCTTTTTCGTCCAACGAAGTGGAAACTATTTAATCCTATTGGAAGTTGTGGTTCACTGGCATGCAATGGTATGCACCTTGACCAAAGGGCTCTCTGTTACGGATAACTTCTGTTGGCTGCACTAAAACCTCTCAAAACCTCTTCACACTGGAATCACGGACTATCATAACTTTCCCCAAATGCCACCTCGCTTACTCTAACTTCTGATATTTAAAAGATTCCAAACTTGCATCTTTCCTTCAAGCTTTACCTCTTGGTTTGGTTGGAAAAGAGTTGCCATTAATTATGGCCCCAAAGAACCAAAAGGACATGCTAATGAAAAGACGTGTGAGCCCGTCACAGTTATTTGTCATCCAATCTGCAACAATAGAAGTCACACTAATGTTACTTTAATTTAAATCACACGCATAACTAAAACATTTATAACTATACAGTGCAAAAGGTATTTTTTCGTAGTTGATAGAGTTTTATGTTGTTAGTATTTATTTTTATTATGTTCCGGATAATCACAAGTCAAATTTATTTGACGGCACGTCTGTACCTTTTTAAACACTTCTTTAAAAAAAAATGGCACGTTCATCGATAAAGGTTGGCAACTCCTGACCTAGACTATGTATAGTATACCTAATTTGAATAATCAGGTTTTCTTCTTCAGAGGGTAGGCAGGGAATAAACACGACTTGATAGACCTAAGATTTCCCAAGAGGATTAATGAAATCACGTGGATAGATCTGGCATAACTTGTAGTGGGTGACGATATTTATACAGTTTTAAAAAATATTAATTCTTTAATTAAATTTATTTTTTTAAATTTTAAATTCATTCTGCGTTGTTTCTGATGAAGTTACATCAAACTACAATAGATGGCTCGACTCAAGTTCAAACATATATTTTTTTAACTTGTAGTGGATGACTCGATGTTAATACACTTTTTCAAATATTAATTCATTAAATAAAATAACCAAAATAAATTTTTTCTTTATTGACCTAAGTAAGAAAAAAAAATTGACATTAGTTTATTATTATTATTATTACTTGTTTATAAGTAATTTCAAAATTTTCACATTTGGGCACAATATAAATATTTTCAAAGCTCATGTATTTTTGTATAAAGCCTGATATTTATCTGTATACAAATATACACTTCGGAAAATATGAAATATTCATCACATCTTTTGGATCAAATCAACATGTCCAAAAAGAAAGTTATTTTATGTGTCAATGTTAGACTCCCGTTGGGATTAAATCTCAAACGTGTTGCAGAAACGAGTACCTACTTCAGAAAAGAATTTCATTTTTCCCTAGAGGGAAAAAAAAAGTAGGGAAACATCGTCAGTACTTCAGACCCTGCAGAATTTCTGACACATACAAATATGTGACTTCTCACTGCTATAGATGCGTAACTTTTCGAAGGTGTCCTTCGAAATATTCGGATGTGACACTATAGAAAATTCTAACATAGATCGATAAAATGTCACAAAATATTCTTCCACTTTTTCTTATGCTAAAGGAATATGTATTTTCATCTAAATTTCTAACATCTCTAAGACATAGCACTAAAGAAGTTTACCTTTTGAACTAAGCATGATTAACATTTATGTTATGCAAAGTTAAAAATGGATATGCAAAATATATAAAATTTCAAAATAAATAATTATCTAAAAATAGTTATTTTACTTAAGGTATCCGACTACCCTAAAATCATGATTTTTTTCAAAAATTAACAATTTTTTTTTATGATTTTATTTTATATACCATCTTATTAGCTTAATAAAAATACCAAGTTTTTTATTTTCTATTCATAGAACAAAAACTACAAATGTTTTAATAAAAGAAGATGCCATAACTTTACACAAGATGTCAAACATTAAAATGCGTTTAACTCGAATTGAGTTTTTTTCGAAAGACTCAAATGGGGACGGCGATTGCTCAAAAAGTTTTGAAACCAATTTGCTGAAATTTTTTGTGAATGTTTCGTATAACAGTAGAAGTGTGTTGACCTTCAGATTTATCAATCACTGTTTTATATCAAAATTTACAGTCCTTTATGTGAATATAATAACTGTTTTTTGAGGCAATTTCATATAACACATAAGATAGTGTGCTCTAGTTTTTGTAAAAATTAAAATATCTATTATCCTGAAGGTTAACTCAAACAGGAATAACAAAGTAGCACACTAAAATTTAAAAATTTAAAATTTGTTCAAAACAGTTTTGTACAGAGCGGGCCCCGTTTATGTAATTTTTTGTACATTTTCACCAGTTTTTTCCATTTTAATAATAATAGTTTTTTTTCTGTTTTCAATTTTACGATTTTTTCCTTAAAATATATTAAATAAATTTAAAAATCACAAAAAAAAATTCCCATATCTCCATTTTTTCAAAATAAATCTTGTCGCAAATAGTCGGATACCTTAATTACAACAAATAAACATTTAATTTCTCATTTGAATTAAATAATGTAACTTTTATACATATTGTCTGTATTGTGTTTAAAAATTTTTACGACTAAGAGGTGATGCGTAGGGTTTCCTTCCAGGATTCCTTGGTTTCCGGGAAATCGTAATATTTACGTACTTTTTGTGTTCCCGGGAAGAATACGTGGCTTAAAAATCTATTACGTAGCTATTTTTGACTTGACTGTGAATTTCAGCTTCATATATAAATTTTAGCTGATCGTACTGGGGTAATTTGTGATAGTTCACCCTGAACTTCCTTGAAGGAAGGAATATTTATTACCCGGAAGAGGGGAAAAAGTGTAATAAGAGAAAGCGTACCCACATGTAGGGTTGGTGATAATTTTTCCAGCTAACCATGGAAAATTATGTGTGTTCTGATCAGTATCTTCTGTCTATAGAATTTATCTGTTTAATTGAATCAGAAATTTGAAGAAGGGAATGAACCTCCAAACTGTTTGGGAGAGAATATTTATTAATATTTATTTATATTTATGTAACAATAATGTAGTAATTCCATAAACAAGAAAAAAATCGGTTATACAAATAAAATCTCTTAAATACAATAATTAATATTTTTAACATACGTAATCGGTACTAAGGATTTAATTAATATTTACTTCTTTGTTGCAACATTACAGAAATAATTGATTTAGTTTCGACTGATTCATTTTCAAATGCCTGTGTGAGACTGTAAAAGAACATTAACTTTAGTGATTATTTTATGATTGCGAATTTTTTTTCGGGATTTTTAATTTACAATATCTTTACTTGTAACATTATTTCTATGCCGTTTACAATTTTTGCGTTTCGTGCTAAAAGTGATAAATTTCATTAAAGAAAAACTTTTTATTTAAGAAAACATTTTTCCTCTGTGTGTATGATAATTTTTAAAAAGTGAGTGTGCTTATGACCACACGATAGAAGTGATAACTTCAAATTTTGTAATGTTATTTCAGGGATTATTTAGGTGAATAAGAAAAACAAGGAAATATTAGTATTGTCATTTAGAAATATTTATTCGTATGTCTGTACTCATTAAGTAATATTTTTCTACGAAATATGCAATCATATTTGGGAATTAATTGTATTCTAAGAAAGAAACAATAGGTTATAAATCCTTTAGATTCAAAATTTTATTTAACTATCTATAAAAAAAACCTTCAAGCGTTGTTCCGTACTTCCTCGTGCTTCTTTTGGATCATTTGACATAATTAAATTGAATTTTGATTTTAAAAAATCAACTAAAAGTTTTGAGTTGTCTTTTGAAAAATCTACTTTAAAATTCCCACTTAAAATCCTAATAATTTGTTCAGAATACCCGATACGGCTTTGTGAATTTATGTTGTATTTTAATAGTATTCAATTTTCCATCCATGGATTAATTTAAGGGATAGTAAGACAGGTAGTTGATTGGGAAGAGTGGAATCTGAGTCAAAACTTTTAAAAAGGAATTTAATCAGAAGATTTGTATCACATAATCTCTGACTTATACTAGCTCTTTTGTCATTGAATGGCTGTTTTGTACAAATATATCCTGTGCTTCTGCAAGGAAAGTCTTCTTAATTATATTTTGTTTTCTTGTATTTAAATTATTTAATGTAACTTTTTCTTAATACATGTATACTTAATTTTGTTATTTTAAACTTTTAATTGTTTTAATTTTCTGTTTAGACTCTCGAAGTATATTTAAGTTATGTGATTTATAGAACTATTTGTTCATTGCTATTCCGATTCGCTTACAAATCAGATTTTTATTCTTAAGATCACTGCAATATTGCTAATAATAATTATACTATTTACTTAGTTCTATAAAAATTTGTCCTTTTACAACATTTTATGTTTAATTTTAGTGTAGGATTTCTCTTTCTCTCTAGGCCTATTTTTTAAAAATATTACGTTTCATTTTCATGCTTCAACTAGGATTAGAAACAGGGGCGTTGCTACCGCTGTATCAATGATATGGGGCCCCAAGATACAGGGGACTCAGCGTGTGTAACTACAATATCACAAACAAGCCTTTCATTTCTAGGAAAGGGCCCCAAAGGAATTTTGATGCGGTGCCCACTTAGAATTAGCTACGCCAGTGATAAGAAAGAATCCCTCATTCAATTCTTTAGAAAGAGGTGGCGAAGGGGGGTTAAGCCCCACTTAGATCAAAGCTAAGAACTTTACTTTTATGGCATATTGGTGGTGGTGGGAGGACAAACTACCGCGTTTCAGAGTAGCGGGAAGAGGGGAAACGTCCCTCCTTTTCTTTTTAGGGGTGTGTATGTCCGACTAAAGACGAAAAAGCTGAATGAGCGTTATATACCCGAGCGTGACGTTCATTCAAGTTCACTCTCCAGCAAAACACGCCAATAGTAGTTATCACTTCAAAAAATCGAGGCGGGAACAGGATCTGTAAAATAAAGATAGTGTGACATACTTATTTGTTCCAAATTAGGCTGCGTGATAAAAGCATAAATTGCACATATTTTCTCAAATCATATTTTAAAAATGAATAATCAACCTATTATATATTTTTTTTCATTTTCTTAGCTCAGTGTATGAATGAGTATTAATTTTTGAATTTATATGTATCCTTATTTTATATAGTTATAATTGATATTATTTAAAAATAACTTGATTTTTTTTTGTAACTGTTGTATTCTCAGAAATGACAATTAGATTCCCGGGATATCCCGGGAATGGAAAAAAAAGGGAAATCTGAAACTGTAGTGATGCGGAAGTCAACAAGCACGAACTAAATTGAACTACATAGTACTACCACTATTTTTTCAGAATTACAACTAAATTAAATTAAAGGATATATTTAATTTTGTATTATTGTTCATTTCTATTTTTTATAATATTTTTCTTAAGAAAAACAGAAATTACAATTTCCTAAGGCAAAAGTTTAATCAAAAAAATCCCGAGCAATTATTGATGCATTAGTTTTTATTTGGCAATCATTAATACATTTTTAAAGCATTATTAATTTTTCCATTTTAAAAAATTCCTTTTTAAATTTTGGCAATGCATAACGCAACATTTCAGCAGCCTCTCAACATGGTGTCACCAAACTCGAATATGATCATCGTGATATTGAAAGCAGAAGTTGGATTGGTCAATAAACATAATGCCTTTCCATTCCATTGTCGATGTCAGCCGTTCATTGCACCACTGGCATTGCAAACGCCTGTGGTTTCTAGTCAAGGGTAAACGAAGCAATAAACGCCTTGCGGACATTCCACTCTGCTACAAATGGCGTGGATTTTTGCAAGCAGACACGGAATGATGCGTAACAGACTGGATTTTTTGTGTTATGGTTCGTGATGTGGCTGTATGATCCTTCACTGTCATACACGCAATCCACCTGTCAGCATGAGCAGTGAGGCAACGAGGAGGGTGTGATCGGCCCCCTTCAGTTCATTGTTTTTTCCTGCCTCCAGCGATGACAATCCGCATGGCAGTTGCTTGGTTTCGTCCGACAAACTGACCAATTTATCTCTGAAGGATAATTCGCAATCCATATAGGCTACTATCCTTGGTCGAATTCAGAAACTTGGTCAAAAGACGCGTCTGCGCTGTTAAGTTAATGATTTACATATTTCCACACCGCCAACGCAAGATGTAAATTTCACATGGATTGCATGCTTCCTTCATGATGTTACATTTTGTTTGTCCAGCAGTAAATTTCCTTTAAATAACTCACTTAGTTCAGTGCTTCTCAAACTTTCAGTATTTGCAACCCAATATTCAATCATAATTTTCATCGTGCCCCCTTCCTTACAATAACAATGTATTGAATTCAATAATACTATACTTTTACTTCTAAGGCTACAATACTACTTTAATCTCTTAAGTGCCACCGGCGTATATAAACGTCTCGCTCAGCCAAAGCATTAATTGTTCCGAACATATATGTATGTCTTTCCAACGTATGATCTTTTCTGTGCACTGCCATCCATAAAATTATTCCGAAGGTTTTGGAATGAATCAAAAAGACCTTTACAGTGTTTGCGAACGATTTACTTGTTTCAGAGGATTTGTTTATTTATTCCTTTTCTTCCCCTCTTCACACCAATACATTACATACGCGCGCCTACGTGGAAAACGATGGCACTGAGGAGGGAATCGCGTAACTTTTAATGGGCAGTTAAGGAATTAATTATAAACACTACAAATTATCAAGATAACTGTTAATTTTTGTATATAATTACATATATGATGAGCCCATGGTGTCACTGGTAATTATTAGACTTGTTCTTAACATACTATTGATAAATTAACTATAAAATAAATACATCGTGCACAGTATTGATACATTTATAAGTGTATTATATTAGTGTAAATGTGTATTTTATATTTTATTATGTCAAAATCTATTTTGTTTGTTTAATTTCAGTAAATTAATATTTTTTAAAAAATAATCATTTATTTACGACTTTTCAATATGCTCGCGCTCCCCGCGTAGAGTTATCACGCCCCTCTCCGGGGGGCGCGCCTCACAGTTTGAGAAACGCTGATCTAGTTATAATTCATGACATAAATAGTTATTTTATAAAATAACTGAGCTATACACTTTAACGGTGACATATATACACTTCAAAAATATTTGATACCATCTTGGTATTCTGATGCAAGGCTTTTCTTTGCATAATTTATAATATAAAAAAAATTATACAATATTAAAAAAGCAGCTGTGAAGAGTAATATAAAATTTAAATATTTATTTATTATTATTTTTTTTTGTCTGAAAACTACTGTGATTTCCTAAGTTTTCTTACTCTTGTAAAATCTTCTTTTATATTATACATGTAAAAAATTGCTTTTACATTTTCTTTTAAAAGTTTTTCAACTCGTTATTGTAGATTATCTTGAATGGCATACTTTTTCCTGTCTAACAAAAAGTTCGATCGTTAAGGATAATGGCAACTACAACTTTAAACTTTTTAGAGAAGGGACATTTAGCGAATGGAAAACATAGTAAGAGAAAAGCACAAAAAATCTATACTTGGTACTCATCTCATATTTATGTTTGCTGTTAAATTATTAATTGCAAGTTATTGAGAAGGGGATTAAGGTATCCGACTACGTTCGGAACCGTTATTTTGCAAAACCGTATAAATGGATAATATTTATGATATTTAGTGTCACTTAGCTAAGAAAATGTATATAAAATTGTTTTAAGAATAGAATTACAATAAAAATTATTTAAGTACAATATTTTGACAAAAAAGGAACATAGAATGACCCATTTTCAAAATATTCTCCTTTAGTGAAAAATGCTTCTATTATAAAAATATTTCGCCTGTCTGTAGCTCAGACCTCTGTACAGAGCCTCAACTAGAATTTTTGAAATATTTAACTTAGAAGTGGGTTTATCCATGTTTTACAACAACAGAGGGGAGAAATTTAAGAAAAAAACGCCGATAATTATTTCAAATGGTTGTAACTCTGAAAATAATGTGAATTTTTCAAAAATCATAGTTGAGCCTCTGTACAGAGGTCTGAGCTATATACAGGCAAAATATTATTATAATAGAAGCATTTTTCACAAAAGAAGAACATTTTGAAAAAAAGATTATTCTAAGTTAAATTTAAGCCGAAATATTGTGTTTAAATAATTTTTTTTTGTCAAAATGTCCTTAAAACAATTTTATACATGCATTCTAATCTAAGTGACACTAAATATCATGAAAATTATCCATTTATGCACCTTTTTAAAATCACGGTTCCAAACGTACCTTAAATTAAATCTCTATTATGTAAAATAAATATATGAATTTATGGGTGTAGCTTATAACATATATATTGAAGTCCCCCTTTTCTCTCCGTATTTTGTTAAATGCGTTCATATTTTGCCCCTGGATGAGGTAATGAACATATTACTTTACATAATTTGTATTCATTATCATCAACAAAGTGATTGTTTGTTAGTTCTCACATGAAATAAGTTCTTGACCATCAAAGGTAAGACAGTGTCTCAGTAAAAATAAATTAATATTTTTTTCATTAATTTTTGTATAATTTTTATAATAAAATGATTGAAAACATATTTAATTTTAAATTTTAAATATTTTATAAAAAGAAATTATTTTATGAAAGATAAATTGGAGAAAATTATTTCTAAAAACGGAAGTCATTTTGCTTTCCAAATTCGGTGGAAGGGGTGGAATAGAATATCTGCGTTCCTTCCCGACAACAGTTTCAAACATGTTGTGGTCGAGGCAGCAGGACGCTTTTACTGTGAAGGCGTATTGCTCTAAATGTCAGTCGGTGATTGCAGTGCAACGTGCCTTTCATTTCACTGTAATTATTTGGACGTTAAGGGATTTTTAACCAAATAATTAAGGCTTTAACAATAAACCAGCAATCAAGACCTTCCAGCTTGATTTTAAAATCCCGACATTACCAAGTAGCGTATCAATATCAAGTTAGTTTTGCTGTTTCCTTTTTGTGCTTATGATTACTTTATGAACTGCATTAAATTATACATGTTTTTTCGTATAATTTATTTTCGTTTATGATTATTTTTTATACATTTTAGTGATTTGCAGTAAGGATATTAATTGTATAATTGAACACCTTCCTATCTTGAGAGGCTGACTATTATTAAAGCTATTATTCTTGCTGCACTGATTAGTTTTTAAGATAATCTCATCCCTACGGTTCCTATCATTCCATCAGATTTTTTATTTCAGTCATCTTCGCTTTGCTGTGAGAAACAACAAGACCTAAAGCCACTCACTTTCTTCAAACGTTTGAGCTGTATGTGGAACATTGCCTTCCCATGTTATGGATCAAATTTTCCGTTTTTACTCGAATCTAAGCCAACACCAATTCTAAGCCACGCTCCAAATTCTCAATTTTTTTTTTGTGAAAAATGTTGTTATTTATTTTAAGCCGCACCCCAAATTTTCTACTCGGTTTTAAGGGAAAAATGCGTAAAACGTTCATTGATATCCGATACTTAAGAAATCTTTTAAAAAATTAATGAGAAATAATAAGAAGTTAATAATATTTTTTTTTACTTGTAATAAAAACTTTCAAATGCATAGATGTGCATGTAATTGCTCTAACCATCAATATCATGCTCCGAAAAGGTTTCGTCACTCCTTTTGTCACAGCTGATTTCGAAATTGGTACCGGCTTCGCCATTTTCCCACACATGTCGTCTTCCATGCCATCCAATATATTTGTTATGCAACATTTTTTTCAAAAAGAATTACTAAAGACTGTTGAACGTTTACAAGCAAAAATAATATAATTTTGTTTACGCCATCAGGTATATTTGTTTCATCTGTGTCAAATTTTCAGTCACTGCTACTCTTTTCCCCTTTTTTGCATATAAAATTACATTCTTTTTCATACTTGCGTCATAGTGAACTCTTCTTGATACTATTACCGATATCTGTGATGTTTATATGATCAAAGAAAGTGCGTGCACAAAAGAAATTTCCTAAATACGTGCTGACAACGTTGTTTATTTGATGTAAACTGCGGAATGGCATGGTGTTGTGACTAATGCCACCTCCCTGACGAAGTCAGATCGAGACCCGCGATCCCCGTGCACCAGATTGGGAAAACAGCCCGCTGTGTGACGCCCCGAAACCAACATACATGTTGTTGCAGAATGACATTCCGATAGATTTGATCTGTCATGGTTCCAATTTGAACATGCAGGTCAGTTGGGGGAAAAAAACCCCAAAAACCCCCCCCAAAAACAAAACGGAAGGCCAAAAACCTGTTTCAACGGGAAAGGGGTGTGGTTTTCCAAGTTGGCACCAAATATGATTGGTTGAAGGGGCCCCCACTAAGCGGGGGGCGTAAGGGGAATCATTGACAGGTCAACAAGCATATAGACCAATCTGCCCTAACAGTCTGTGCACAATCTGCCTTGAAACGGTAGTACCAGAGGCTGAAGAGAGCTGACAAGACAGGTGCTCTGTCTTGTTACATTTGACAGTAACTGCCTAATATCGGTTTTCTTTTGGGCCGTTAAGTGTCGACGGTGCTTAGCGTCTACTAAATTACCATCATCTTTAAAATCGTCGGCCCCCTTTGGGGAAAATGACACTCTGGGTGATTACAAGTTCCTCAGATACTTCCAGCTGGGTACGCCTACATATTCCAGATAGCTAATAATTCTAACACGTAAAAAAATCATCCAAGTGCGTCATGTGTGTCATATCTATGCGGTTATTACACTGGAAGGCTTATAAAAACCCCAGAAAAAATTTTTTTTTCCCTTTTGTCTTTTTTTCCCTTTATTTTACCCTTTTTACACTTTTGTCTTTTTTGTGAAGTACTACCCGGTGTCATCGGGGTTTTTTCCCCTGCAATTTGCATCTGATTTTTGAACATGTGTGTAGTCATTTTGCGGGTTATATATGTACTTTAGAAATCGATTTCCACGTGACTCTAATCCTTAATTTATGGACATGAGTGTATTTATCAGAAAAAGCACACATTACTTAAACTATTTATGATGAGACACATTTTGAAAGAAATTTATCGTATTTTCATTTGGATTCCTTACCATTTATTGTAGATCAGATTTTTGACACATGGCATATCGTAGTACAGGTTTCTATCGATTTTTTTTTTTTCATATAATTTTTGGGAAATAATAATAATAAATACATGACAAACATAAAAATATACCTTTTATTGTCCCTTTTTTAGGATATGATACATATTTTAATTGTCACAGTAGAGTTATTTGGCGTTGTATTTATTTATATTTGTGTATTTGTCAGACAAATGCAATTATTATTTAGTTAGATTTTGCAAAAAAATAATCTTTAAAACTTTTCTTTTTGTGGCGACAGAGTTTATGTTCGGTTTTTTTGGGTATTCTTCTTTATTCAAGTTTAATTCAAAGTACACCTATTTTATCTGTTTTGAGTAGTTTATTTATTTATTTTTTTATTTTAGTCCACAGTAATTTATTTTATTTTTCAGTTCAACACTGGATGTGTTATTTATGATAGACTTTTGTAAAAGGCTTAGGGATATTCAAGCTAATTTTTTTCTATTTATTTATTTCAAGTTTTTTGTCCGAGTCATCAGAACCGAAACGTACAACTGATTTACTTGTCTGTTGTCATTTTTATATTTTACTTTTATTTATTCTTTTGCATTTATGTCTTTAGAGTGTTAGTTTTTGGCTTTTATATTCAAATGCATGTTTCTGACAATTCATTCTTTGCCGTGGGAGAACGCATTGCAGTACAGTAATACCTTGTGACGTCTTCGATTGGGGTGAACCCTACCCCCCTTTTATTCATTCCCAAGTTTTATTCCCCGAACAGGTGTGGTGACAAGTAACCTTTTTGACCAAAGCAAGTGGGCATTAGTTTATTTGTCTGACCTCGGCAAACGCCGGGCACCCGATCTTAAAGGGGTTATAATGGTCAAAAAGTCGGGCCCCCCTTTCAATAGGCGAAGCCTGTATGAAAGAATCCTATCTCCTCGGCCGGTGTCGAGAGAATGGGATTATAGAACCCCAGGTGGTGTGATGGATAAGGGTGTTCAGAAGTTAGATAAGAATTATGGCGCCATTAGTTTCCAGACGGGCCAGGAATGTATTTGTGTTTGCCGCACAAATAGTACACAAATGTGGCCTGTGGACGAGGGCAGACTTTTGGGGCCTGTCAATGAGAAGAGAAGAGGAGCGTGTTGTGGACCCAACCCTGGTGTTTAAAAGGGTTTTTTTAGGAGACGAGGGAGAGCCCTGGATGGAGAAAACTTGAGAGGAGCCCTGAAAGAAAAGGGATTGGAGAGGAACGGAAAGAAATAAGAAACGATGAACGTCGGTGGCGTTAAGAGATGAGCGATTGCTTTCGGGAAAAAGGATTGAACTCCCGTGAGATAGACTGACTGCACCGGCTTGGCATATTTATTGGACTTTATTACTTCATATTTAGTAAACTATGAAGCAAATAAATGCTGCTTTAATTTTAAAATGAGGCTGTGACAATTTTTCTTTGTTTGTTATCTACTCACGACGTTACAACCTCGACTTACATCAATCCGGAGTTGAATTATACTTTAATCTTGTGATTTTTTTTTTTCCATCACTGAAACTGAAACGGTATCAGAACCGAAGCTTAATGAAATTGGTAATTTGATTAAGGTCTTCGAACTTGCCAGGCAAATAAATTTAGAAGTGGAAAATGACTACGTACAAGATCTGGATTCCCACAATCAGGAGCTGACAATGGATGAGCTCATAGAAATACATGAGCAAAAGCAAGACATTAAAGAAGAATCTTTAGACTCAGTTCAGTCAAAAGATCAAATGACGGTTGGGAATTTCACAGAAAACCCCAGTTTAATCGAAAAAGAGTCAAAATTTTTAGAAAATACAGTATCCTGTGAAGAGAGTATTTTTTAAATAAAACAAGGAATAAAAAATTATTAGCATGATATGAGAAAATTTTGCGGAAGAAAAAAAATACTTAAGCCGGCAGACTTCTTTGTTAGATTTTTTAAACCTTATATACCGTTGGTGTGGTGTGGTAATTAGAAGAGCGGGGTGCCAGCTCAGGTGTCGTCCCCGTCACTTGACCATGGTTCAAAATTACGTGGTCCGTCACCAAAAGCCCTCGTGTAGCTGAACAGTGCGACGTTAATATTCACTCACTCACTCACTTGAAACCTTATACATCAAAACAACTTCAGCTTGAGATTTTGCATTTGTGTTATCTAATATTTTACATTAAACACTCATTTATTCCCCCTAAATTATCATTTTCTTTCATCTCCGGCCCGAACTAAAAATAATTTATATGTATTTATACGCTGAATTATACCCCGGCTTACGCGGTTTTCAGTCAGTCTCAACTACCGAGTAAGTTCGTGGTATTACTGTATGTTTAAAATCATGTGTAGTAAGAACACTTATTTATCTTTCTTAAAATTATCATGCTTACTACAGTGCTCCTCAAACTTTCAATATACGTGACCCACGATTCAATCATTTCCTTCGCGCCCCCCTTCATACAATAATTTATTGAATTCAATAATACTATACTTTGGCACTAAAGCTACAATACGACTTTAACCTCCTACGTGCACCGACGTGTATAAACGTCTCGCTCAGCCAAAGTATTAAATTTCTGGACGTATATATATATATATATATATATATATATATGTGTCATCCGAAGTATGACCTTTTTTGTGCACTGTTATCCATAAAATTATTCCAAAGGCTTTGAAATACAATGAAAGGACCTTGACAGTGTTTGCAAAGGATTGACTTATTTCAGAGGATTTGTTTATTTATTCCTTTTCTCCCCTCCCCTCCCCCAAAGATACATCTCATAGGGGCGTCTACATGGTAAACGGAGGCATTCGAGAGTGAATCGCGTAAATTTTAATCGGCAGTTAAGGAATTAATTATAAACCGTACAAAAATTATCAAGATAAGTGTTAATACAAACCCATGGGGTCACCGATAATTATCAAATTTGTTCTTAACTCTTAGTATTGATAATAATAATAAAATACATTGTACAGTACTGATACATTTATAGGTGTATTATATCAGTGTAAAAGTGTATTTTATTTCTTATTATATCAGAAAGTTCTTTGTTAGTTTACTTTCAGTAAATTAATTTTTTAAATAATCTTTTGTTTTCCACTTTTCAATAGGCTCGCGCCCGCCTCGTAGAGTTATCACGCCCCTCAAGGGGGCGATCCCCAAAGTTTGAGAAACGCTGGCTTACTATAAGAGTATACATATATAAATTTGTTTTATTTCATTTTATTTTTTGAAATTTAACCCGTTTGAATAACAGGTACGTCAGCTAGTTAAAAATAACTAGTTTGCTTAATATTAAAAGAAAATAATCTATTTCTAGTTTAAATAATATGAATCGCCTGGGTTCGAAATTCTCCTATTATGTGTTTTGGAAGAAATCAATGAAAAAGATATTGTAAAAATAATCTTCCTTCACAAGATGAACCTATCATTTGAAGATCTTTTTTTCCCAAGAATATCAAAATAGATTTAAAAAAAAATTGTTTCAATTCAAATACCGTTTTTATCTTTAAAAAGTGATACCTTCGTTCATGTATGATTACATTTCTTTCATTTTCTTCCTTATATTGCAGAAGAAACTATTTCCATTACTCTTTTTTTATCAAACTTGGTACTTTGAACATGAAAAAGATCCATTATACAGATCATCTTTCTCTACCAGCGAAAAGTTTGATTGTTAAAAGTTTAAAGTTTGGATAACTGTAATTGGATCTCAAAATCTTTTATGGCAGTAAGGAAAATGTCACAGGACCAAAATGAACAAAAGCATTTGATACTATTGGAAATTTAAACAATTTTGGTTTAAATTCTTGCAATCGAATTTGTTTATGTAACTTAAAATGAAATTTCGAAATAGTCACACTTATATAAATCTAATATATACAGTTGAACCGCCATATTACGAATCTCTATATTGTGAATTTTTCTATATAACGTACTTTTTCTTGGAACCAAGAACATTTCACGATTTTCTTTGTAAAATAACCTCCCAATAGCGAAATCATTTTCTATCTAAAGAACTTTTCCTGGTATTCAGTTTATATTCTCCCTAATTTTAAGGAATTTCTCGAAACTTCAAATATATAATTCTGTCTTTTAATACACTTTATGGTGGTCATAAATCTTGAATGAGTGCCTAACTCACCGAGAGCAATAGAGTTCTGGTCATTTCAACCAAGAAGTGCAACCTGTAATCCCCCCGTCCAGTTCACTGGAAACATTTTCGATATCCCCTTTTACCCTCAAAGGAGTTGCCTCGTGTTTTGATATAGTCTCCGTACATTTGAAGCGTTGATCAGCCGTACTGATAACTTTGTTTCTTGTAGAGCTCGAAAATGTCAAAACGTAAGTATCTGAGAATCAAAGCAAAAAAAATTAAATTCTTCAGGAAGTGAATAAGGGCTTCAAGAAACTTTCCTTACAGAATTTTTTTTTTCTTTTCTTTCTTTTTGACAGTTAAGAGATATATAAAATAAATATTATTAATTTACAAAAAGGTGTGAATAATTACTTTATTTAATGTTGTTGCTGTCGTGTGTTTATTACTGGGATACATACGAAAGACGTGAGATACTTGAAGAGAAACATATAACACAATCACAGATGAATACAGATATTATTACAAACGATGATCCCAGCAAAGAACAGAAGAGGTACGCTGCTTTTCTTTCTCAACAAGAATCCATTTAAGGCGAAAGTCCTTTTTTCCCTCCAAAGATACATCCATGCCTTACTCGGGATTGGAACCAGAAACCACTCGAGTGTCATAACTAACATAGTAAGGGTGGGCGACCGTTTTTTTTTAATATGTAGTGTTTATGAATCTAAATTATTTTTTTATGTGGTTTATAAAGAAAATTGAAAAATGAACCTCTGTATAGGCAATTTAACATATAACGAAATTTTTTCGGGATTTGGCGACTTCGTTATACAGAGGTCCGACAGATGTATATATATATAAAAGTATATATAAGTATATATATATATATGTATATATGTATATATATATATATATGTATATATATATGTATATATATATATATATTATATATATATATATATATATATATATATATATATATATGTGTGGTGTGTGTGTGTGTGTATATAGGAATAATTAAATTAAAAAGAAGACAAATAAATCCTAAAACATCTTCAGATCAAAACAAAATAACCAAGAACATGGAACCAGTACAAACCAAAAAAGAGAAATTTAGCTAGAGTGGAAAAAACTATTATGATTTCCCGAGCTGTCACTGGCTTAGGACAGTGAGACAGGGTTAAACAGTGTTTTGTGAGATCTCAACCTTCCCCTACAGCGGAAGTTTTCGACATAATAGCACATGAGATAATCCAAAGGAAATAATGTATATAATAATATGAATAATATATATATTATTATATATATATATATATATTATATATATATATATATATATATATATATATATATATGTAGACTTATTCTCTAAAAACAAGAGATAACATCCAACAATCACATTCGAAAACACATAGACTGCATGAAAATCACACAATGAAGGACATATGAGTGACCGAGATTAAAAATTATAAAATGGATGCTGCATTATTATAAACATTGCTGACTTAGGACAGCTAATATATAAAATAATTTATATAAAAGTGGGGTTGAACATGTTTTTTGGGCAGCCAACCTTCCCCCTTTATGTAAATAATACTGAGCAAAAACCTATTGAAAGTAATGGATAGAATATCTAAATCCATTACAAGATAGAGGTAACTTACCTAAAGATATATATATATATATATATATATATATATATATATATATATGTACATGTATGTATATATATATGTATATCTGTATATATTTATATACATATGTATACATATATATATGTATATATACATATATATATATGTAGGTTTATTGCTCAGTTCTAGGAGTATTCAATGATTACACTCGTTTTTTGCTAAACTAACTGTTGAGAGTGACCTACGCGTCTCTCTTGTGAACAACGGGTGTGGGTCCCTACTCGACCACTGTTTTCGTTGCTCCTTTTTCTCAGCCCCGGATCTTCGACCTCCGCATGTAGAGTCCGCTCGCTGATTTCCCATCTCCCTCGATAATTATTTTGGTGGCTGCGTTGCCAGCGCCCTCTAAAGAATGTTCATGTGGAAATTTCCCTCATATATATAGATATTATATATATATATGTATATACATCTGTATGTATATATATAAATATGTATGTACAGATGTATGTATATATATATAGATGTGTGTGTATATATATATACGGTCGGACGTTTATATAACGAAGTCGCCAAATCCCGATAAAAAGTTCGTTATAGGGAAAATTGCCTATACAGAGCCTATCTTTCTATTCCTATCTTTATCTATTGCCTGTCTTTCAATTTTCTTTATAAACAACATTAAAAAAATTAGATCCATAAACAATATATATTAAAAAGAAGTATTGCCCCACTTAATATGGTGGGTATGACACTCGGCTTGTAATCGAGTAGGTTCGGTTCGAATCCCGATTAAAATATGGATGTATCTTCGGGAAAAGATATCGAACTTTCGCCTTAAATATATATATATATATACATAAAATGTTTAATAGTTAATTTTAATTCTAATAAGGGACATTCTAAAATTGATATAGAGTATGATAAATTGGAAAAATTACAAATGATTAAGAGAATTTTTATAACTTTTTTTCTAATGAATGTTTAATTTCTCTAAGGGAAAAATTAATAAAATATAAATTAATTGTACTCATAACCTGCATTTTGCACGCATTGGTTGAGTTGAGAAGTGAATTATATCTCTTGTCCCAATCCTGGATTATATATATATATATATATATATAATATTAAAAGTGAAAGTATCACGAAGAAACGTTAAGTTGTAAAAAGAAATATTTGACAAATAAAATTAAATATTTATAAATAGTTTAATAGTTGCTGTATTAGATATTGCTACATAGATCGGATTCCGGGGATTCTATGCCATCAGTCTCAAAAGCAAAACAGTTCTGAAAGACCGATTAAAATGTATTATAAAAAACAATCCTTAGAAACATAGGATACAGTAGCAGGATTTGCTAAATAAATCCCAGAGGGTCTTTACCCATTCCATAGTGCTCAGACACAACTATCAGTGTCTAAAATAACCAATGCATCCAGATTATTCTCTAGTACCGGCTCGTCCTATTCAACAGCCGAAGTAATAACTAATCTCTTCAATGGTCAAAAGAATACTGTTTCGCAAGTGACTTCCTATTTATAGTCTACATGGATCTTCCTCGAAAAAAATCATCTTACATAATAGAGCCTGATAATAGTAGATTGCTCCAGCGATTTCCAGAAGTATCCATATTGTTGCCAACTCTCCAGAATGATTGCTAAAAGGGATGTCAACTTGGTTCTATTGCCTTTTTGCCATTATGATTTAAGGAACGGCGTTGCTTGAGAATATTGCAATTTTAACATAAAATAAATACAACAAAAAATAATATTAACGTATGACACATTCAGATATAAATTATTTACTCTATTTTAAATATTTATTGTACAAATGTCGTAATAATATTTTTGATTATGTAAGCTAATATCCATAACTATCTATTTAAGAAACTACAAATAATTATTGTTGTATCTAATTATCTACAAATGAATACTGTTAAAAAGGCTTTCTACGCTGAAATATGTGCGATATCTTCTAATTAACAATAGCGCTTATTTATTATTTATTTGAAGTATACTGTTATTTAAGAAGTTTAGAATAATATATCTAAAAAAAAAAATGCTAGAATTTTGTTCGTCTCTCTCTGTTAGAGAAAATAATATTAGTTCATTTTAATTAGATAGAACAGTGAAAAGTCGTTCACAGAAACAATTATTGAAACAATTAGAATTCAATTAATTTACACCCTAAGAGAATTATTAGTGAAAAAAACTAGAGAAAAAGTAATTATTAAACATCAATTGAATTGAATGTAATATTACTGAAAATGAATCTTTTTTTCTTTCTAGATATGGAAAAAACTCAATCTAAATTCCAATTAAATTACATTCAATTGTTACTAAACAAATAAAAGAGATAGCGATTATTTGATGATATTTTTTCTTAAGTCCTTCTTTAAGTGTTCAAACATTTTGCTGTGTTTCATGAAATGAATGATAGAAGTGACATAACAGTTCAAGAAAAAGTAATTGTTGTTAATGTGTTCTTCTAATATTCATACGAGCATAAATTTGACTAATTAATTTTTTTCAGTGTTGAAGATGAGTACATGTGAATACATTTTATGGAAATTAGATCTCCATCGCCTCGGGCAATTATTACTCGGTCGCTAGAGGCATAGTATCTCACAAAATTAAATATTTAGTTATTATTTTAAGCGAAAAACTTAATTGGCGAGTTAAATCATGATCTGTGTCATTTGAGATGTTACCACGTCACATCTTAAAGCAATTAGTTTTTTTATAAGGCTCCTTTTTCATTTTTGTTTGTTTTGCACTCGCATTGTGACTTATCTAATGTAAAATGAGAAAATGTTTAAATTATGCGACAAGATTTCCTCCGCATTTTAGTTTTGATACAATTGAAAGTGATTCAGCATTTTTTATTAATAATTAATTTGCGGAAATTAATTATTTTTAAAAAAGAGGTCGATTTGCAAATTCGTATAAATTTTTATTCTTAAATATAAGTGAAAACGCACACTATTCTGAAAAGAAAATATTCTTAAAATTAACCCTTTACTTCGCAATTTTTTAAATTTCTATGAAAAAATTATATCAGCTAGTTCTCCAGTTATAATAAAAGAGGAAAATATGAAAAAAAAATTAAGCAGTTTAAAATTGATTTTCAGTCATTTTTTTGTTTGTTGCAGAAGTGCAACATTGCGCAGTAGTGCTGTAAATTACAAAACTTTTTTTTACATGAGGATTTTATTATTCATTATAAAATGTTTAAATTTCATACCTGGTAATTTATTTCGTCAATAAACAAGAGAAATCATAAAATGTAATGGATTCTTTTTATAGCAAAAACACAGTTCTTGAGGCGTCAGAGATTTTTATAATTGTTGTGATTTTCGGGGAAAAAGTACTTCCATCTAGTGACAAAATTAGGTTGTATTTCGTTCCATTTATTTTTTTTTCTCAGATAAGTGTGTTGTAGGTAATTAAAACAATATTGAGTCTGTTAAATTAAAATAAATCATATGTTGCAGAAATGCAACAGTACGAAGTTAAGGGTTAAGTTATTTCCTTATTTTTTATAATGAACGATACCATCATAAAACTATAAACGATATTTTATTTTATTTTCACTGTAAAAAAAATAACAAGAGCTTTATTCAAGCGCAGTCATTATTTAGGCATAAGGATACATCTAACAATAATTTATGGATTATTTTTCTTAATACTGCGAAGTCTTTGGTTGGTGTAGGCGATAGATGGCACTATAAAAATTGAAGTATCGCATGACGATGCTTGAGCGCACGTGGGTTTCACTGCCACGCTGGCTATGAAGCTTCATTTAGCCTGCCGGGAAAATGGTAGCAGAATGGAATGTTTCAAGAACGCTGATCTCGTTGATATGCATCAAGCATAAGTAGCCACAAATAGCAATGAAAGTGTCGCCCAGCGGCTATACATTCAATATTACCTAAAGAGACAATCTTTTAGACACGCCTTCTTTGCATGCATGCACCAAAGATAGCCCGACAGCGGATCCTTCATTTTGGACACACAGGAACGTGAGTGTAGAGTAAGAACCCCGAACAACGAGGAAGGAAACTGCTAGATCTGTACAGAACAATCCCGGTACCAGTGCCTGGGCTATCACAAGTCATGCCAAGGTTTCCCATATGACCGTCTCGCGTATCCTGCATACTAACGACGTGCACCACTATCACCTCGACATGCATCCCTACTGTCCCTTTAATGTGTTGTTTTTTTAATTTTTTTGTTTTTGTAATGAGGATAATAGACATACTTTCTTCTCTTATTTTTGTCCTGTCTTTCTTGTGTTTTGTGTTGCCACTAACACGCCAGGAAAGCTCTTCCAACTCTGCATTTCTATGTGATTTCCCGTCGGCTAAGTGCTTATACATCGTCTCATTAGACAAACACTTTACGACAATAGTTAGGTTTGATGGGCGGGGTTGAGCAGAATGCCCAGATGTCACATTATATTCTTCCAAAAGAACCTATGTATTTTTCCTCATACCTGGCGGCAAACAAATGTTGAATTGTTTATGGAAACTGCTTTGATGTGACCACACCTTTTTCTTCTCCAAAACCCAGATGGCTTTTAGTCACAAGGACTTTTAGAAGCGACACTCCGTTTGAGCAGTATCCATTATTTCATTCATTTGAGCATGCTGGCTACAAATTATTTGAGTCGATATGTCGACATACCTAGACACACTAAGGAGGGTTTTATCTGTATCAAAAAGACAGGTCGATTGATAGACTCTACATGTGGTGAATGAGGTACGGTGGCGTAGTTGGTCTCAGTCGCGATGCGCTATTGTCTCAAGAACCAAAGGAGTTGGAACAAAAAGGAAGGATACCGGTTGCAGAGTACACAACGTTAGCCTATCAGAAATTATTGGGAGTAGGAAAGAGACCAGTCCAAAGAGTTCGAAGAGTCGGTTTGAAAGGTGACGAGGATCTTTTTCTTTTTCTTTATTTGGACACAAGCGAAAGAATATGCAGGGGCAGCCACACATCAGGAGATCAAGGAACTGCGAGGACCTCTTCAAGATGGGGTGAGTGAGTCACTGAAGCGGGTGATGGATCAGGCACTCCATTGAATGATGTTGGGTGACACCAGTGAAAGGGGTTTGGGGATAGAAGCACTCGGGTGACGGTCATCTGAATGTCTATGAACATTGATCAGGGCTGGGACTTTTCTCCAGAGAAAGGCTGTAAAGATTAGCATAATTAATAATAACTTTTTTTAAAAAAAATCCATGTATAAATGAAATGCCTTTTGGCCCAAAGCTGTGTGATTCCTCTTGCTACCAAGAATTGAAGTAATTTTGAGGTCTCACTTATGTTACAGTTTACTCTCCTGAAAGTTTGTAACCATTGTACTGATACACCTGTGGCGGTGTGACATCTATATGAACTAGTACCGACATCACGCAAAGACGATCATTTGGGCGTGATCGGTTAAGTACTCGCGTTCGGAACGAAAGGCACCCAGAACAAACCTTCCTCCTACATTGGTGACCCTGGCCATACAAAGGAACCACACCTTTCACGCGCCGCAGTCGTGGCGCCATCTATCGACCACAAAAGCAACCAAGCCGTCAAACATTGACGCAAATAAGCCGTTACTTCTTAAAGTCGTCTCACACAAATGACGCAATTCTAAGCCGTCACGCACGAATGACGCAACTGCTAACATGCTCGCCACGAATATAGTATCGTTCGTTCACCTTTTCGCCGAAACACTGGCAGGGGAGTATGTGGCGGTGTGATACCTATATAAACTAGTACCGACATCACGCGAAGACGATCGTTTTGGCGTGATCGGTTAAGTACTCGCGTTCGGAACGGAAGGTGGCCAGAACGAATCTCTTCCCTCCCTCACACCCTATGTAGAAGTGTTCGTTGTAACACAGTGACCAGGACCGCGAATTCGTGGCCAGCATTGTCTAGTAGTGGGTACAAAACGTAGTGCCACTGAAGACCCACCCTTTACAGAGACTAATAAAACTAAACTCAGTGGTAGGGATGGAGATTCTTTCCGAAAAAGATCGATTTTTAAATCGATTCGAATCGTAACCTGATGAATCGATTTACAAAAATCGAGGTCTAAAAGATTAATTTCTAAAAAATAGATTTTTTTTTCAAGTCATTATTTACAATGCAAATATAAATCCATTTTATGAAAAACAAGAAAAATAGCATAATAAACGATCTCTTAAAAGTAAAATCGGGGGATTTCTTAGTTCAGGGAATTCGTCAATTACAATTATTTTCATTACCTTATCAAAGTATCAGGTATAAAAGAAAACATTTATTTTCTAAATGTATTTGTTACATTAATAAGTTTAGAAAATAGATTATATAGCTTATAATTCGCAATGCTTACTATCTTAACGTTTTAAAAACAACTGTCCCTCAAGTCTACTGGATTCAAATGGTTCCGCTCATCACTTGCGATGTTGTCGGCACTCGAAAAAGGCGTTTACGAGGAACAGATGATCCCACAATACTCATATAGATCATGGCTATTGAGTGAACTGATGATAGAGTTTTTTTGTTCTTGCGAGTAAAGTATAGGATGATACTTCAGGTGCACAACTGCCTGCGATAAATAGTGTTTAAATTCTTCGTTTTTTTATGGTTTTCGCCAACTTTATGATTTTTACCAAAGCAGAAAAAAATTGAATGTCGATTTTCAAGGAAGAAATATCGATTCACTGAATCGATTCAGTGCTACATATCGATTTAAAAAATCATTTTTTGCCCGAGAAATCGATTTTTTCCATTAATCGATCTCAGATCGTCATCCCTACTCAGTAGAACAACAGCCCATGAGGGCCAAGACCTACTGTGGCCATCTCAGTATACGTGACCATTGGGAGCTGAGGTGCACGAGCAAATGTCCCGATCAGGTCATTAGTCTGAAGGAAAACCCCAAGCAAGCCTGACACTCATTTATCAACCCACTAAATGGATGAAAGGCTAAGTCAACCTTGTCCAGCCTGAGGATTACAGAGACTAATACACACGTTTAATCTGCAGAGGCTAAAATCCTCACGTTGAGGTGATGCGGAATTTTAGAGAGGGAGAACTCCAGATTAAGTATCGTCCTCTTCCCTTGACCTTGGCTCAAAATTCGAGATCTATCACTAATAGCTATTGTGTTGCATCAGAGATCAACGTAAATTAAAATCAAAGTGTACTATTTAATTTTAAAAACAGATCACTGGAATTTCTAAATCAAATTTTTTTTAAGTATTGAGAAGAAATTGCTTGTCAAAATAAAATCTCTTAAGCTACTAAGATATGTTCTTCAATCTCTTTCCTATAAAGGTAACAATCAGCTTAAACAATAGAATTGCATACGCAATAAACAAAATAAAAAATGCTTATTTTATAGCATTCCATTCCATAAGAGTTCTGTTAAGTCAACTTAGAGCCATTCCAGAATTTTCCGTCATTCAAGAGTTTTATTGCCGAGGTATGTGATATGTGTTAGAAAGATGGAAGCTAAGATGTTAAGTTTTATCCTCTAAGCCGGTGATTCATTTTATTTCTAGGACTGTAGTGATGAGACCGCATGAGATTTATGTGAATGCTAATCCTCGGAGATTACAAAAATACAGTTAGGAAGAAGAAATGGGTTAAGGTATCCGACCACGTTCGGAACCGTGATTTTAAAAAGCACATAAATGGATAATTTTCATGATATTTAGCATCACTTAAATTAGAATACATATATAAAATTGTTTTAAGGACAGTTTGACAAAAAAAATATTTAAAAACAATATTTTGGCAAAAAAATTAACTTAGAATAATCTTTTTTCAAAAAGTCCTCCTTTTATAAAAAATGCTTCTAAAACAATAACTTCCGATTTTAATGCTTCGGTAAATGAAAATCCAAATTTATTTCTTCTATTTCGCTCGCGCTTTTGTTGATGGGCGTAAACAGAAACGGATCACCATTCTGTTTAAAATATTATACGCCATTACTGATGCGTTTGACAAGACTGAAGCCACCATCTTGTTTATGAAGTAGGGCGCCGAAGAGCCCCATTGGCCTGAATTTCAAGCAACTTTTATCTAGAACAACTTTTTCAGCTCACTTGTGGAAACGTTGTTTGGAGCTGTTCTATGGCAACTAGGTAGAAATTGTTCGAAATTGGTTGGAAAATTGCTCGAAATGTGTACGTGTGATAAGGCCTTTAGAACTGAATTTGAAGCAAGATTTAAAGATTTTAATTCTTTGGAAGACAAATTTTGTCTGTTTTCTTTGATTTTCTCAATAAATATAGGCTTTGTACCCAGTGTAATGAAGATTATCGAGCGTCAGTGCGACTCAAATGTAAAAGGTAAAATTCATTAAAGTGAGTGTGGCTGAATTGTACAAACATTTAGAAGAAATTCTCATATGAAATTATTTTCATGTTTGGAAGTACTTATATGTGGGAACAATTATTTTTAGTGAAAGAAGTAATCTCTGGGAACAAAATTTCTCCCTAAATAAAAAGAAAGTAGCGGAGAAGAAATATCAAGTGTCAGGACGCAAACATTAAATTTTTGTTGTTCTTTGACGCATATTTATTATAATGCATTATTCAAAATAAACCTAAGTTTCTTTAAATATTGATTTTTATTTTTTTGCGGCCCACCTAGTTAAACCTTGATTGTTTGGCCCCAGTTAGCCTTTGAGTTTGATACCCTTGCTTTATAGGTTTCTCATTTTGTGATGGACATGATTTACAACCATTTGAATATTTTTTCATGATCGAAAATTTGGTTTACCTTTAAAATATAATTCATGTGTTTTATAAGAATTAATTGTGTGTGTGTGTAAATGTCTTACACAGTTTATTCTTACAAAATACAGATGCATTCAATGTTTGAAAGGACAGTAAAAAAAAATTGATCAAGACAATATATTATACCAATATATATCAACGTCTAGAACTATTTTTATAAAAGTTTGTCATATATTTTGCCACATATTTCCTTAAAAGAATAAAAGTGTAAGAAAAATTTTGTATGTTGTAAGCGCTGCTAAATAAATAAAAACATACATGATCATATATAACATTTCCTCTCAACATGTAACATAAAAACTTTTGTAAAAATATGTCCGCTGTCATAGAATGCTTCTTTCTAAAATATTGATGGATCATTCATTACCTTTTTCAATTCTTACTATTAGCTCACAATATCTATATATTATTTCTTTATATATTTATTTATTTATCTGGGTGGAATTTTCAATCGTTAATAAAATACATTTTAAAGCGCTCAATTGACCTGAAATTTTATATTCAGGTTTATTTTGGATGACAATACAATAATATAAAAATAATTAATAAAATAAATTGATTAAAACTAATTATTTAAAGAATTACTAATACACACAACCACGTTGGCATAATTTTTGGTGACTTAGCGACTCTTTTGGCGACTTGTGTCAAAACTTGAAAAGATTTTTTTCCCATGTGTTGAAGTGTTCAGTTGAAATGAAATTTATATTGGATGACAAAACAATAATATAATAATAATTAATAAAAATTAATTGATTAAAACTAATTATTAAAATAATTAAAATTACAACCACGTTGGTCTCATTTTTGGTGACTTGGCGACCCTTTTGGCGACTTGTGTCAAAACTTGAAAAGGTTTTTATCTCATGTGATAAAGTATTCAGTTGAAATGAAATTTATATACACGATTGTTTTGGATGACAATGCGATACTTTAATGATAATGAATAAAATTAATGATCACTTAATGTTGTGATTCTGTCCTATGTATATACATATTTATATTAATTGTAACTACTTAATAAAAAGTTGCTAAAATAAAAAATTTTCTTTGTTGATCTAAGTAGGAATTGACTTAATTTTATTTTTATATTACTTGTTTTTAAATCTAAATAATGTCGACTGCAAAAATATGTAGTGGTGGCAAAATGTAACACAGTTAACAAAAAATTCAAATTAGCTTCATAAATGTTATTGACAGTGAAAAGATTAAATTACACAGGCTTTTTATTTTGTAAAAATCAAAAAAAAAAAAAAAAAAAAACATTAAGTTTCTATATCCATTTTTTAGAAGAAAATATAATATTTAATACTAAGGCTAAATTAATTTTAAATAATCGCAATTCTCTGTTAGCAGATGATATTTACTTGATGATTCAGAACCGCTTGGAAATAAATTAGAATCAGATATATAATTACAATTACTTTTCTTTTCGTCATTTCTTTTACAATGTGAACGATGAAAATCTCATGTTTTCATTTTCAATTTAAAAATAAATGCTGTTTCTCCATCTGTTTATAATTTTTATTTTCTCGATAATATTTTTTGTTGTGTGTCTTAGTAAGATATTCTCCATTTATTATTCAAAATATTCACATGCATGGAACCTTTAAATTATTAATCTTTAAAGTACGTTTAATACCATCAGCAGATTATATTTTTTATAAAGTTTTTTAAAAAATATAAGTTTTTGATAAAAGGATCTTATTTCTATCGAAACATAAAGGGAAAATAATCAACAAAATGAAATCATAAGAAGGAATTATTCGCATTTGGTTTTGCTTTAAATTAAAATGAACTCAGACATCTAGATTTAAGTATTTATGATCACTTGTAAATACTTATAGAACCAATCAGATCTATTAGAAATCTAAAAATAAAAATTAAGTTATTTATCGATTATATTAAACTCGTCAAATAAAAAAATGAACATAGATTTAATTCCGGAGAATTAATCAGATTTAATTTATAATTTCACGAAATCAAAAGAAAAATTGACAGAGATTTTTCAAATTTCGAAGAATCAAAGTAAATTATCCTTTTTCCTGTTTATTCTGCAAGATAATGAAAAATACAGTCATTTTGACATACTACATCAACTTTTATTTTTCTTTAAAGTATATGTCCTTTCCGTTCTAATTTTATGAAACTTTGGATATGTCATTCGATATGAGCGGAAAAAGCGTTATAATAAAATTTTAAAAAAAGGATCTCTCGCGCGAATAATAACATAGAATTCTTAATTTAGGGACATAATTAGGCTTCCTAATAAAAAGTAAAACGCTTCAAGGCGGCTTAGATTCGAGTAAATACGGTCTATATTACTTACTAGATTGTGAAGGTTCAATTGTTTACTTTACTGAGTTACACAAAATAACTTTATACTCGTTAGTACAATGTCTTACAACACTAAGGTGACCATTTTTTTTGCAATGAAAAAGAGGACGAAAAATTTAAGAAAAAAATTACAACCTAAATATATGAAAGGCTTTATTAATTCAAACAAAAATAAGTTAACTACGCTTACATTTACACATTTACATTCTTTTTAATTATTATCTTAAACAAATATTTTCCACATTAAATGAATTTTTTTGTCAACATATCGTTTTTTAATATATCGGAAAGTTCGAGCAAAAAATATCCTTCATACTGAATTTTACGGTAAGCACTTAGCTAAAATATTAACTTTCAATCTTGATTTCTCACTAGTCATTTCACAAAAATCATTACCAACTGAAAAAAACTCTTTCAACTACTGCATTATTCCAGGACAGCACAACGTAAAGTCAACAAGAATAATTACATTTTCATATGGAATGTGTTCATTTTTTTGAAATGGTTTAAGTAATTTCATCCATCTTTTACAAATTTTTCAGCATTTTGATTTTCCAATTGTTCTAATTTATTAGAATTTAAATATACATCCAGTCTTCTTTCTACTTTAAACGGACAATTGTCATCGATTTAAATATCAGGCATTTCTTTCGATAAAAACTCAACGTAATTTTCTATAATTCCTGTTCTATATTCCAATTTACTTGCGACAAAGTAAAAAATACCGTTGAAAACTGTTAATTCCTGTGATATTTGCTTCATACCATTCATTCATCGACCTATGGAAACGTGTTTGGTTCATCTCTGAATACAGAGATTAATAGATCAGTTTTAAAATATTGAAAATGAGGGCAAAAAAGGAGGACATTTTTCGAGGAAGGACAGTACCTATAAAAGGAGGACTGTCCTACTTATAACATATGAACAGATTTGATTTTAAAAATCTAAATTTAAGCAAGAACAGATCCTAAATTTTATGTTGCAAATTCTTGCAAACTACACAATATTTCTAACACAGCAATAAAATTTTTAATGCCATTTAGAACCATGTTTATAAGTGAAAAATATTTCTCAACTTGATTGGCTACAAAAACAAATATAGAAACAAATGAAACTCAGAATATAAAATGCAATTGCAGTTATTCTCAATAGACCTAACTTCAACAGTTTATGAGATAAAATGCGAGGACACATCCCAGTTACTTAACATATTGCATGATTAGGTGACACTTGGTTCACAAATTAGTATTATTAATGAGTAAATTACATTAAAATAAGATTTAAAATTTTTAATAATAAATGCAATACTTTTGAAGTAAAACTTCTTAACACTCGCTTGACTTGGGGAGTAAGCTGGTGAATGCGTGACAAGAGCGTTACGAAAAGTGTGATCGGGTGAGGTGAAAAGAAGTTGAGGTTGGTTTGCGAGTTTGCTAGCGTTACGCGAACGGTGATTTCTTGATTATTTCGTAATTTCATTTCATTCTTGAACAATTTTATAAATTAATATTTTGTTCAATACATTAAATATTCTATGTTTAAAGTGAATAAAATTGTAAATTCATTTTAAAGTTCATATTTTGTGAATGAATTTTCGGGTGAATAGTAACAAATTATGGCAAGAAGTGACAGAGACAGTATGAAAGCGGTGCTCCAGGACCATCAACTAAGAAGAAATTACTTACGGAAATTGTGCAACTTCGGGCATGGACATTTTTATACGATATATTCGTGAAATCGATATTGCACAATCATCAATTGGTGATATATGTTCTACTGACTGTGTTTTGGATGATGGAACAAACATCATAATGGTAGTTGTTTACATTTTGCCCAATAAACCAGTTAATAATATTAGAAAGTTTTCATATAAAAAACTTATGATGATTTACGGTCGAGTAATGCTCTGTAGAATTAGGAGAAAACTGTAATACGTTGCCACTAATTTAAGCAGGAGATTTCAATGTTAATTTTGCGTTTGAAGATGGACAACTCTTGGTAAACTTTCTAAAAGGTGAATTAAAACTACAAATGAATAAAGTGAATAATAACCGAAATGAGCCTACCACAAGACATGGAACAACAATCGATGTAGTTTTCTCTAGATATCTTTCTAATTTTCCTCCTAGAACATATGTATCATATTCTCATATCATAAGTCTATTGTATCGGTCTCTCTCTCTCACAATCAATCACAGTAATTACTGATGTATCCGATAATGAAAATAATAATTAAAATGAAAAATCTATTCAACAATATTAATTTATCCATGAAAATCCATAACAAATTTAAATATTTGTAGAAATTTAATATATGTATATGAATATACATGTATATATTATACATATATACATATATAACCCCGCGCCATGCAAGTTTTTGATCGCGTTTAGTGTGGCCACTTCACCCCTCATGATCTTATTTCAAACTCCTCTACCTTTTCTTACTTTTTCTTCCAAGTGGTTATTTAAAACTTCCTTTCAATAACCGCACGCAGTTATCTTAGAGGTAACGTGTAACGGACTTAAAAATATTATTCTCTTAATCCTTGTTATTAAAAAATATATCCCTTCTCTCCTCGTTCCGTCAAGATGCGGCAGACGGTTGAAAGACGGGCTTTGCTGTCATGGAGATGTGACGTCATTTTCTCTTCGTTTTCCTATGAAAGCGAAACAGAAACTAAATCAACTGGGAGAGTGGTTTCCACCCACCCCTCCACCAGCGTTATTGCGCTGCATTTAATGTGGACTGCTTTTTATTTTTATATGTAACTTCCACAAATGGTTCTCTGTTCAATTTATTATGATGAGTGAATAGTAGAGCTATCTCTAAAGTTCCACGTAAATGTATAACCGTTACCGTTACCATATATAAACACATATATACATGCATATAGATGGAGCTAATGAAGTTTTACTTCAGTCGTGTGGTCTACAGCAACTCGTTTTTTTAAATTGTCTTTACATTGATCTATTATAGATCTGTTTTAAATATTATTTTAAGATATTTTCTTTTAAGTGTGTGTGAGTATTAGGGTTCCATGAAATACTTTCTAGTTCTATGAGTTCCGTGAGCTGAAAAAGTTTGACCACTGGTCTATGCAATACAAACGTCATCTTCCTAAGTAAATACAGTGCCACAAGAAAGGGTAAAGCTATTTGGACTCTATACAAACGTCAGCTTCCTAAACCAAAACGTGGATCGAAGACAGGATAAAGCCATTTTAATACATTTGAACGTCAGATTCCTAAGCAGAAACGGTACCCAAAGAAAGTAAAACTCTGGTGTCTCTATAACTGCCACCAAATTCTGAAAACACCTCCTAAATCACCTTATTTAGGCTCAATAGAACATATTAGGTGAGAATTTGAATTGAAAAAAAAACACATTACAAATAAAAACAATACGTGATTTTAAAACAATAATCACACAGATGAATGGAGGAACATCGATGTGGAAATTACATAAAAAAAATTGATGAAATATAAACCAAAACGTTTAAAAGTTGTTGTGGTCGCTAAAAGATATCACACTAAGTACTAAATTAAGAAAGAAACACAGTACTTAGAACTACATTGAGATTTTTTGTTAGTGTACGAAGACTTTGTTCGCGTAATCTTTTAGTAGTTTTTTGATCATTAATTTTTCAAAAAATAGTTGTAATGAGTTTTAAAAATTGATTATGTAATTCGAATAAGAACAATTTGCAGAGATTATTTAAAAAAATGCAATTCTAAGGTATTAATTTCTATTAGTCAAAAACATAAAATTTTATAGAAAATTGTGTTAGCGTACTAACACTTTTGGTGCTCACTGTGTATGTATGTAATAACTTAAACTGATATCTAATCATAATTCAAATCTTCTTTACTTACAACACATCTTAGTCGTAAATCCCTAATACACTACTTCAAAATGCGTCTCAATTTATCTTTTTCTAAGGCATTAAAAACATTATTATGGACCTGGAATGTATTTGTGTTTGCTGCACAAATAGGACACGAATGTGGCCCAGGAGACGAGGGCAGACTTTTGTGGCCTGCCAATGAGAAGAGACGAGGGGCGTGTTGTGGACCCGCCCCTGGTATTTAAAAGGGGTTTTTTAGGAGACGGGATGAGAGCCCTGTATGGAGACAGAGAAGAGAAAGCCCTGGATGGAGAAAACTGGAGAGGAGCCCTGAAGGAAAAGGGATTGGAGAGGAACGGAAAGAAATGAGAAACGATGAACGCCGGTGGCGTTGAGAGATGAGCGAGTGCTTTCGGGAAAAAGGATTGAACTCCCGTGAGATAGACTGACTGCACCGGCTTGGCATATTTATTGGACTTTATTACTTCATATATTGTAACCTATGAAGCAAATAAATACTGCTTTAATTTTAAAATGAGGCTGTGACAATTTTTTTTGTTTGTTATCTACTCACGACGTTACACCCCTGTTCTTCCCTGTGTATAAAAACTTGATATTTGAATGATTTCCTCTCTTGTATTTTGGTACTTATACGAGAAGCATGCCCAAATAAATGATGTGATCATGATCAAGCCTCTTTATTTTTTTCGGCCACTGCTACTTAATCACCTCTAATAAAGCGTAAATTTTTCGCTGGCAAATGTATTTGATACATAATATAAACTATCTAGAAAAAGTATGCGTTCACGTACTATTGCTCACATGAACAACGAAAAAAAAATTTAAAAACTGGAATTAAAAAGAAAAATTTTTAATTATATTTCATTTAGTTCATTTTAAGTATTCAGAATAATAAAAGTAAATTTGGTTTGCCTTCATAGAATTTAAATTAAAGACAGATTTATAGCGATACTAACAAAAACCAAGTAGAAGAAGTCTGCGTTCACTGTTTTAGTGGTAACTATAAAAATTATTTAAAAAAGGAATAATGAGCTATTTAGTAGCAGGTTGGATAACCTCATCATTTGAGAATCTCCTAAATCGTTTAAGCGTTGAATTAACAAATCTGGTGGTTTCTTCAGCGCTTATCTTCTCCCATTGGTCCTTAAGAACACTCTTCAGCATATCCTTGCTAGATACATTGTGTTGACGAATCCTATATTCCAGCAAATCTTATAGGTGTTCTGTAGGATTCAGATCAGATGACTGCGGGGCTATGTGCAGTTGATTTGAGACATTATACAAGAGCCAAAGCTTCACAATCTCAGCGGTGAGCTTAGAATAGTTCTCGTGTTGGAAACGAAACGATTATCCTAACCCGAGTTTGGCGGCACTTTCCCTTAAAATGTTTTTTAGGACATCAAAATAATAATATTTGTTCATAATTGATTCTATATACTCCAACTTGCCAACACCATGGCTCGTCATGCACCCCCACACGATGACTCCACCTCCGCCATGCTGTACCGTTGGTACTAAATGCTCTTTTTGAAACGCTGTACAAGGTTTTATCCATAATAGTTAACAAAATTATGAAATTTTGTTTGAAAAAAAATTATATTTCTATTAAATTTTATCTTTGCTGTATGATTTCTTATGGTGAACGCAGACTTTTTCTAGCATGTGTATATTACTGAAAATAAAATGAACTTAAATGACGGATTTCTACCCTAATGTATACAATGTATAATTTTTCATGTATATTTATAAATAAATCCCTTTGCTGTTTTCAATTTGTTCAATATTTTCATCATCTACTATAATAAACGCTAAAAATAACACGAAACAATTTTAAAAAATAACTTTAATCAGTAATCGTGGGTAAAAGTGTATTACTCTATAAAAATAAAATATTATCGGTAGGGTTTGTTATTGTAATCAACATTTAAAAATGCTTCTTAACATATACAGATATTAATATGGAACACTTTCAACTTTTTGATGTTTTTAAACAGTGTAAGGACGAAATAAAATACGTGCAACAAAAAAAGAAAAAACGTTAATAAAAATAAATTAAAATGTAGACTAAATGCTGACTGTAGAGCAAATAATGACATCATTGCTTTCCGTTTAGAAAAAATGACAGCCATTACACTCATGAATAATAAAAAAATGAAGACAAAATACAAAACTAATAGATTTAAAAGAAATGTAAAAGCCGATTATTCTTTAAAATAACTTATTCATTGTTGATCTTTTTCTTTTTTCTTTTTTAAACATTGTATAAAGTGCGTTTAATTACAATTATGATATTCGAATTTTTTAATTTTTCACCATAACTGCAGCATTACAAGTAGAGATGTTTATCTTCCAGTCTCTCTTTCAGTTATGTTATTATTTTTCTTTTCATTTTGTTTTTTTAATCATTTGAATTTTTTTACTTCCATTTTCCCATTGTAAAAATAAAATTCTTATTTCCTGTTTGATATCACTATTATTTATTCAATCCTCTAGTTTTGCAATCACGAGAATAAATCCCTTCCATCTTTTTTTTCCCATTCCTGTATTAATTTTTTCTCATTTGCCAATGCAGTAATGAGTTCAAAATTTCCTGTTTGTAGTTCGAGAAATAAAATAATGTTCCTTTTTTAAAATTATATTTATCTTAGCAAATTATCGTTCGTCGATTTGTTCGGAAATATTTAAAATTGGAATCTCGAATTTAAAATAATTTTTCATGACTTTTAATGTTAGAATACAGACTAAATGTTAATTATAGAGACATGACATCGTTTTGTTTTCACTTTCAATAAAAGATTAGAGTCGTTAAACTCATGAATAATAAAAAATTTAAAGCAAATAGGAAATAACAGCTTTTAAAGTAAATTTAAAAGCTATTTATTCTAACAAAGATATTTTATTTTTTATGGATCTCTCTCTTTTTTGTTTCTTATTTAAATATTGAATAACTTTTTATTTATAATTGTGGTATTCGAATTTCTTAATATTTGTCAACAATTACAGTATTACTAGTAGAGTTGTATGGCTTTCAGCTCCTCACTAAAAGAATAATCTTTTTCGTTGTGTTCCAATGAATCATGTGAGTTTTTTCATTTCCCTTTTCCATATAAATTTATGTTTATTTCCTGCTTACCATCACTTATATTACTTCCTTTCTCCCATTTTGCCACCACAGGTATAAATACTTTGCATCTGTTTTTCCATTCCTTTATTCGAATTTTTTTTTTCATTCGCCAACGCAGCAATAAATTTCTTTCTTCTTGTTCATAATTTCAGAAATAAAATTAGTTTTATTCCTTTTTTTAACAAAAACTTATATTTAAAGTAATAAACTATCACTTGCGTTTTTAAATGTTTAAAACTGAAATCACGAAATTTAATATTTTTTTAATGGGAGAAAAATGTCTTCGTCAAATTTAGTTAATTGTGTTAATTTTTTTTTCAGTGCAAAACTTCTATATAATTGGAAGAAATATTTCTTTTAACATATATTACCTGAAGGATTGGGTTTCCATATTTTACACTTTTCTGTTTCTTCTAGTTTTAATTATTTTGAACTCTTTGAAATCGTATTTATGAGACTACATATATATATATACATATATTATTCCTAATGGCAGGGTATCAACACACTAAAAGTTACAAAGAAAAACAGACGAACACTAACAAGAACAAAAAAACGTAGAAATTACCGGAATCATCTCCCGAGTTCAGGGATGGCTAATCACTGGCCCGAGTGCCATTGATGGCACGTGACGCAATATATTGGGCACGCCACCGATCAAAACTGTTTGCATATTTTAGTTCAAAATAACAGAGTTCAGTATGAAGTATTACAAACAAACGTGAGTAATCGGTCATTGTTTTCAGCGAGATTTTCTCAGTTCAAATAATTATTGGGAGTGTTCAAGTTTTTTTATGTACTCTGATGAGATTTCATTTAATAAACTGAACTTGTCCCAATTCTATTGGTTGAAAATTGAAAATTTTGAAATGCAACTGATTAATTTACCGTCTAGTTTAATATGCATTCAAAAATCTGTTAAAAAGAGGGAATAGTTGGAATTGATTGAAACAGAAAGATTAACAAGCAATATAAGTAAAAATGCTAATAATGAAATTTCGGAAAAATGGAATTCGATTCCAGATACATTTAACTGTTCGAAGAAGCTGGGTCATGCTATTTTAACCATATTTTCATATACCCACGCCTGCGAGCTATTATTTTCATAGATGTATAGCATTAAAAACTCGCTTAGAAACCTATTGACAGATGGCTACAATTCAGCCTGCATTTTGCTAAAGGTAATATCTTACAATCCTAAAATGAGTTATTTTTCATCTAATCAGCAGCAGTAGAAATCACACTAATGTTAGTTTAATTTGATTTAACGTATAAATAAAATATTTACTATTATAAGGTGCAAAATGTGTTTTTTCAAAATAAATAGAGTTTTGTGTTTTTAGTACTTACGTTTATTATTTTCCCAAGAATCAAAATTATTTGATGGCACGTCTATACCTCATTAAACATTTCTTTAGAAAAAATGACACGTTGATCCATAAAGGATCGCCACCCCTGCCCTAGTAGTTCTTTAGAACAGGGGTGGGAAGACTTTTCCAGGGTACGCGCGCGGGCTACTTCTAATTTTTTCAAGTTGTTGTGGTAAACTCAATATCAATGGCACACAGAAAGGGAGGGGGAGGTCTACAAGTCCGGACCTTCCTTCATAGCCCATGATTTTTTTCCCGATCGATTATAATCCAAGTACGTAAAATTTAATTAAGTATTTGTTATTAATATTTTTTTATTAATTAATGCTAATTATTTATTCAATTTTTTTCTTACTGTTCTTTGTTCCTGACAATCTACAAAATGAAAAAAGAGAAGGAAATGTTAGGCTGCGTATTGAGGTAGGATATGAGAATGGTCGACATTCGACCCTGGACCACCCCACCACTTCCCCTTTGAAAAATCCACGAGTGCTTCTGGTGTCGTAGGTGAGGTGAGGTAAGGAAAAAAGATCAACAATATTTATTATAGCTTAATAATAAAAGTGGAATATTTATTTATCTGCTTAAATAAAATAAAAAAACTCACTTTTTTAAATTATGTTTAAAGCAAAAAGCAAAATACACACACAAACATAATAATAATAGCCACAAATATAATAATACTATCGAATGATGTATTTATTATCAAACAATTCACAAAATACGTTAAACAATAAAACGTTTTCAACTGAAGTTATTTCTCAAAATTAGTCAGAAGACTTAGTCTGCGTACTGTCAGCCAATCTTGTATTTTTACGTACATAATTACTAACTGCTAATCTTCAGGCGGTCAACCCAAATTGTCTTGGTGGTACACCGGTCGGTCGCAATCGACGTAATGCCCACCCCGTTCTTAGAGCATCAATATCCAGCAATATTTGAGTCAGTTCCTTGGAATGCCTTGCAGTGTTGTGGATGTTTTCGATTCATTCGATCTATTAAACTACAAAGCCGGGGTATTAACCCCTTACATACCATGTAACTACTAGTGGATACATGTCATGTTTAGAGCCAAATACACCTCATGCCCTTTTTCAAAAACTGCGGGTTACTTTACTTTAATGAATTTCATCCAACAAGGAACGTTTCGAAATGCATTATTTAAAAGTAAACTAAAGTGGAATGCGCAATTTGCAGCAATAATTAACAGCCTTCATATTCTTTAAAAAATATCCTTGTACTCACCAATGAGAGTAGAAATATCCCTATTCTCGAAAATAGGACAAAATACAACAGAAGGCTGAAGTAGTAGCTTCAAAAATGATTGCAATGAAAATATTAAAACTTTTAAAGAAATCAAATTAAAATCGTTTGATATTAATTGGGTTACAGCGGAAAAAGGATAATTAAAATTAACTATAATATATGTTATCTCCACGGCAACTACATAAACACACGATAAAAGTATCAGGGTAGCCATACTGTAATGTTATTTTTTTTCTTGGCGAACATAAACAACAACTTGGCGCGTGGCACTCAGATATCAAATTAAGATCCATCATACGATATTCTGAAAAATATATACGTCACTTAATATACATAAATTATTGATAGAAAAAACAAAGCTTTCAATTTTTATTTCTCACACAACTTATTCAGCAAAATTTCATTATAAACTTATATTTCGTTTCATATATATAGACGTATTCTATATCTTTAAAAGAATAGAAGAAATGAAAACTTTGCACAGCAAAAGAGTGAAAGTATAATTCAAAGACCTGTCAAACTTTAAAGGTACTTTTATTGTCAAGAGTGCGACAAATTCGATATCAGAGGGATAGAGGAAGTGTCCACCTCAGTCATAGGGTTCTCTTGCCAGGCAATAATTGAGTTGGAATACAGGAGAATGGAAAAAATGGTAGACAGTGGAAAAGTCCTTTTATCCATTTTACTGAAGAACCTGAAATATATCAACTGTGAATCAAATGTGAAGTGAAGAGGCTTATACTTTTTTTCCGGAAAATTTTCTTTCGTGGTACGTCAGTGTAAAAAAATTTCCTGCGAAACCATTAATATTTTTCATTCTTTCCTTCATCTTTCAGAATAAAAATGTTCAACAAATATTAGTTACACCCGAGCATACAATTTATTCTTTAAAAAAAAAAGGAAAGAAAATTCAAAAAAAAAACAAAAAAAAAAAATTTTAAGATTGGAACTTAAACCTTTTAATTTTTTTTTAATTCTCTTTCAAACTCGCAGTTTCAGTATATCCATTGAAATATATGTGAATTTTCAAGCATACATTCATGAAGAATACTTTTCCACACGGAAAAAAGCTATAAAGAACTATACGCAGATTCTGATATTTATATATTTTCCCATAGACCAGGGGTGGCAAACCTTTATGGATAAACGTGCCATTTTTTCCTAAAGAAGTGTTTAATGAGGTATAGACGTGTCGTCAATAATTTTGACTTGTGATTATCGGGAAAATAATAAAACTTAATACCAAGAACACAAAACCCTTTACTACGAAAAAATAACTTTTAAATTCTATAGTTGTAAATGTTTTCCTTATGCGTGTATTAAATGTTTTCGTTATGCGTGCATTGAAATTGAAGTAACATTAGTGAATTCCCTTGTTGCAGATTGTGGATGACAAATAACTTATATTAGGATTGTAAGATGTTACTTTTAGTAGAATGCATGCTCAATTGGAGTCAACTGCAATTGGTATTTAAGTTACCCGACTACGTTCGGAACCATGATTTTAAAAAGGCACATAAATGGATAATTTCCATGATGTTTAGTGTCACTTATATTAAAATACATGTATAAAATTGTTTTAAGGATATTTTGACAAAAACATTTTATTTAAATACAATATTTTGGTAAAAAATTAATTTAGAATAATCTTTTTTCAAAATGTTCTCCTTTTGTGAAAATTGCTTCTATTATAATAATATTTTGCCTTTATATAGCTCAGACCTGTGTACAGAGGCTCAGCTATGATTTTTGAAAAATTCACATTACTTTCAGAGTTACAACCCATTGAAGTAATTATCGGCGTTTTTTTCTTAAAATTTCTCCCCTCCGTTGTCGTAAAACATGGATAAACCTACTTTTAAGTTATATATTTCAGAAATTCTAGTTGAGCCTCTGTACAGTGGTCTGAGCTATATACAAGCAAAATATTATTATAGTAGAAGCATTTTTCACAAAAGGAGAATATTTTGAAAATGGGTCATTCTATGTTCACTTTTTGTCAAAATATTGTGTACTTAAATTATTTTTGTCATATTATTCTTAAAACAATTTTATATACATTTTCTAATCTAAGTGACACTAAATATTGTAAATATTATCCATTTATACGCTTTTGCAAAATCCCAGTTCCGAACGTAGTCGGATACCTTAAACAATTATTTTTGCTTTGGTTCACCTTTTTGACGAGAGAATTTGCGATTTGTTACAAATGCCTTTTACCAGAACATAAGACATACGTCGTCTTTACTAATAATTCCTTAATTCTAGATTCACAAAATTTGAAATTATCTGTTACATGCCCTTTTTACATGCTAAATAACACTTAAAAATCGTAAATATAACGCAAATAAACTTTAAAATACAGTTGTGTCGATAAAATTGACTATGGGATGCGTAGACAAACTTTGCATCATAAGCAATTGTAGTCCACGACGGAACTAAGGCAAGACAATAATAGATGAATGTGTTCTACGCGCAGCACCGCGGCCGATCTCTCACGTTTGCTCATCATACTTCATAGTTAACTTTGTTGTTTTGGAGAAAAAAATGCAAAACCATTTTGCCAGCCCCGTATTTGTTTTAAAACCCAAAAGAAGCCCCAAGGGGGCCAATGGTTTCCCCATAAAGGGGTTTTATAGATTTTTCACTTTTGGGAATTTTTTTACCCCATTTGGGATTTTTTTTTACTAAAATTTTTGGGAATTTCCCATCAAGGGGCTGTTATATAGTGGTCAAATTTTTTCCCTTAAAAAGGTTTTTTTTTATACTCAAATCTAAATAGATATTCAGATTAAAATCTCATTAATATAGATGAAGATATAAAAATATTTCTCTCAGTTTTACAGCTTTAGAAAAAGATTACGACGGGCAGGAACGAACACACGAACGAATTTAATTTAGTATATTGTGTAAAACAGTGGTCTCCAACCCCCGGTCCGTGGATCAAATACTAGTAGTCTGCACAAGAACCATTAAATTATTTCTATTTTATTAACTACGGCATATTATTCTTGGGTTTGAGCTACTTTGTATGAAAATCACTTTATAGTCCTTGTTATATCACCTTATATTTATTTTCGATGTAGCTATATTTTATTCTGAAGGCGCGTTTAAATACAATAAAAATTAAATTATTAAAACAAAGTAATCTAAAATATAAACAATCAAAGTCCTTCACCTCTGTGGGCCGCTGTAAAATTATGCAACGTTGATCGGTCCGCCACGATAAAAATGTTGGTGTAACACTGGTGTGAGACTCAACTCGATTCAAAAAAAAAATAATAACTTATCATAATTATAAATAAATCGAGAGCCTTTCAAGTTATACTTTATAGAGGTTAGGATAGTATTAAAATACCTTCTCACAAATGTAACCTTCGTCCCTTTACAATAGCTTTGTTTTGTGACGCCATTAAATCTCGCATTCCTCCAACGTGACGTTAATTCAGATTTACAATTTTGCTTTTTGTACATTATTTTTCCTTGCGATGAACTAACTGTTTTAAAATTTAACGCAAATCGCGTTTGTAAGCTATTAAATTGTAATGCAAATAGATTCAATGCCTTATATGTGTGGGCTTATTTTCAAAATGTTTATATTTTCTTTGCTCAGTAAGGACTTCCATTTTCACAAAAAGATATTGAAAGTAATCATAAATTTCTCTAGTATTAAATATTAGATTTGTCTAAGACTCGGATAGTATAGGAGTTAGAGTGACGCTGACTGAGATAGCGTACGGTCTGGGTTGGAATACTGGAGATGGCATTATATAAAACTATATATATATAATGCCTGTGCGTCATGGGATACTCTAGATATTCCCTTGAGACGAAAAATTTCCCCGGAATTTGGGAAAGGGGAAAAGGTTTTTAGGGCCCCGCCCCCCCCCCCAATTTTTTTTTCTTTTTGAAAATGGAAATTACGGAGCCACAAAACTTTCTATCTCCTGCTTGGCACTCAAGACTGCGGCTAACGGCAGACGTTAGATTAGCCTCTTGACATGATGAATATCGTGGGTCTTGATCTGAAATCATCGTTCGTGTAGCATCACACATAATATCAACACTCAAATAAAAAAAATTGAAAATTACATAACTCGTTGCTTCAAATTGCATGCAATTATCATATATAAAGAGGGCAAATAGAAATTATTATCCTTAACCAGAATTGGTATAATATTAAAAGGCTCTACATTTTTCCTGCTTTTTAAAAGTCAAATACGTAGTCTCGCACATAATCAATAATCTCATCCTATATTATTAAAATTTGAAGATGGCACAAATAATTCATTTATTTAGTAAAAATATTTCTACACAAACAAAATATGTTCTTTTCATCATTCTGCATTGGGTTGATCCACCGCAAAGCTAACCCAGACAACAAAAAGAGACTCATTTCCTTTTCCTGAATAGCACTGTTATTCTTCTAGATGATACACATTAGATCCATCGAAAAGGTTCCTCCAATCCTTGCTTTTCAGAGTACGGTCTATCCTTTCGTGATTTATGGGAAACACAGGACACTAATCCTTGGAGATTAGGTAAGCACAGGTAAGAAAATAGAAGAAGGGGTGTAATATTACTGGGTGGTTTTCCTTGATTCCCTGCGCCATAGCCAGATTAGTGCTTAAGACCTGGCTTCGCTGGAATAAAAGTGTTGCCAACGTTGAGGGGAAATTCTAATTTTGTATCGATGTGAATACTCATGCGTTTAGCTGAAAAAATAAATACGCGTTTAATTAGCTTAATTATGTTATAATATCCATGAAAATATTATACTACGGGTTTATACTGCGATGTATTCAGTTGAACTTTATGAAAACTTAAATATAAATAATACATTGCTTCAAGTAAAACATTGATATTTAGTAGTGTTATTACTAACATATTTGTCGGTTCACGGCATGCGAAGCGCCATCTGCGTAATTCAGAGATTTGAGTTGTGTTATTGTGTCTGCAAAAACGAATGTATGAACTGTGTTTGCGCAAGCCCAATTGCGCTGCCTAAACTGCGCATGCCCAGCAATGATGATGTGAATGTAAAAAGTGTTTTGAGTAAAAATAAATACCAGTTCACAAGAAACTGTATTGTGATTGTGTCATGAGAATAATTAAGAAGTAATGACGCTATCGACTAAGAGAGAACCATAAAATTGGTTATTGTGCTAGATACTCTTGAGACAACTGCTTAAGTGTTGGAGTTGACACAAGAATTTTAAAACGGTTAATACCAAAAGCTTGCATTTTTATTTAACTCAAATTAAGATATCGTTGTGTTTTTTTAATCTGGAACAATTGTATATTACTTATCCGTTAATATTGAGTTTTTTTACATATATTTTAACTACACAGACGCCCTTTATAATTTTCCAAATTTCATGGAGACACTTTGTTTAATGGTCGTCAGCTCCTTATACCTGCGTCAGCCAGTCATCTCTGAATGATTTTCCTTCCTACCATCAGGTGTCTGGAAGGTGGTTAATGACGTCAAACTAATTATAGTGACGTTGTTGGTCAGGACGTGGCCACTCTTATGATTACGTGATTATTGCACGTGTTTGTGTTTTTGGGACTCATTGACAATCCGTGACGGTAGACTATCCTTTTCGCGATCCTTTGTTGCCAACACCGAGAAACTATCATATCACTCTGACTGAGGGGGTGGCCGATATGCCTGTTAGACCAACCTGCTACTCTAAGGTGTACTATACACACCCTTTCAAAGTCCGAGAATTGTTCATACTGTCACCGGTTATGTCTATGATGCTTTTCTAGTCACAATACCCGCCATGCAAGTCGACACATTTTTTTGAAATACCATATGCCACGAGCAATCCTGCTTTAAAACTCTACCAGCTGCACATTTTAATATGTGGTTGGCACACTTAGCCTTATCTTATTGGGTTAAAATTTAATCATTTGCACTCTTGCCAGACTACATTTTTCCCAAGTTTCGTAATAGTAACTCGATTTCTTTTGTGTGCATGTGTGTGTGTGTGTGTGTGTGTGTGTGTGTAAATATATGTAAATTAAATTTGTCTCCTGACATCTTAAACAAAACTTTCAGTTTCCAGATGTAGTCACCGAACCACCCATCCCTCTCTTGCAATTTTAAAGTAGGAAATACCACTTTCTCGTCACTCATCTCTTTCTACGTGTCCGATGAGCTCTTTTATTTGATGTAATTGCTTCTTGACTAAATATCGTTGTTGTCTTGACTAGGAAACAGTCCTGACCTGAATCCTATTGAACACTTGTGGCACAGTTCGAAAACCCTTGACCGAATGAGGTACTCATGAAATAAAAAGCAACTAATTGACAATATAATTTTTTCTTCGCATCAACCAATGACGAAGGAAGACCTTGAAACTGTTTTCAGCTCAATGAAACAGTGATGTGAAGCTGTAATATAAAATATAGGCTACCCAATCAGGTACTGATCACTCAATGCTATCAACAATATCTAATGTGTATCGATTGTTACTGCAACATAATTTTTTGTTGCGTTGCAAATATTTGAACTTTTTTTTGTATTGAATTTAATATTAAATTATCTTTAAAATGATACAAAGACTTTTCATTTTGTTCAATGCAACATTTTCTGTCACCAAACAAACTTAAAAAACCTAACAATTTCAAAAAGAGTCCAAAATTTTGGCCACCACTGTATATATTTATATTATATTTGAGTAAATGTTTCAGTAGCTGTTCCTATGTCATATAAAGGAGCTTTTAACAAGTAAAAATGTATTACAATTTAATTATTATTCATTTAGTATTTTTCTATAAATACCAAAGTAAAATATTCTTCAATAATTAGTTTATTAAAGAGCAAAATTAATGTCACCCTTAATAATTTCGTAGTTAAAGCAAAACGAAGCAAACACATATTCAATCCGTTTAAGTATACTAATCAAATAATATGTTAATTATTTTAAAAAATAGAAAAGAGGAAATTAAGTAGAATATATTTTTAATATATCTTGTTGAGATGAAATGTCTATTATAAAGTATCAAATTTAAAGGAAACATTTTTTATATTTTTTTTCTAGTGGAAATAGGACAATTTGAGTATCTAATACAGCCCGAGAAAAACAAATCCAAAAATTTTGTTTACCTTAAAAATAAAATTTCCCTCCACCACTCTATACATTTATACACATATTTGCACTTGTTAATACTCAAAGGTTACATTGAAAACAATTGAAAAATACACATGGGTGACAAAAAAAACGAACACCTTGAAAAGGGGAAAAGTTTATTTAAAAGGAGGGGCCCCCCCTTTTACTGAATTACAGACTTTATGCGACGTGGGATGGACGCTAGGGTCATGAAAACAATGGAATATGAAGCCATTCTTCGTGGAGAGCGGTCCAAATGCCGAAATCGTAGATGGGGGGGGAATCGAGCACGGTTTTTGACCCCAAAATACCCCCACAAATATTCAATAATTTTTAAAACAGGTGACTGAGGGGCCAAGAAAGATGACCTACGTCCCCCTCATGCTCTGCAAACCATTTTTTGCACGATTTACTCTGTGGATGGGACATTGTCGTCTTGATAAAAGGGGCATTCTCCGGGAAATAAAGTCGGGACAAATGGATGCACCTATCCCCAGGATATCGACGGGGGAGCGAACCTTGCCATGCAGAGTAACAAGGGGCCCCAAGACCACCCCAAAGATATCGCCCCCATACCAAAGGGACCCATCCATGCTTCACAGTCGGATGATGCATTCGGGCAAATGCTTTTTGTTCCCCCACATAAACTCGTCCGGTGGTCTGAATAGGGAGAACGTTGATTCATCTGACCAGATGACTTGTTCCACTGTTGGGGGCCCCTGTCTGTGTGTTTTACCCACGGCGTCCTGAAAAAGCATGACGTGCTGTTACCAAAGGTTTCAATTGAAACTCTTCCATACAAGTTCAAAGCATGCAGTTCCCTTTGGACGGTTCTTGCTGAAATAGGGTTACGAAGATGACTATTCACCTCAGACGTTATTTGGGATAGCGTTGCTTGCATTTTTGGGGGACTATGGGGGTTAAGACTCTTTTATCCCTCTCGGTAAACTTTCTTTCCGTCCACTAAGTGCGCCGAGCCACATTCCCCCACTTTTGTATGCTGTCATAACGGCAATCAATTTTCACGCCCCAAATTAGCTGCCGTCACCGGCAACCAGCGCACCTCATTCCAACAATCATACCTTTTTTTGAACTCTGACAGGTCCGTCATTTTGCGTTTTCAAAAAACAATAGACACATGCAAACCTTTTAGGGCGACGATACATTACCTTTTTTAATCCGCTAGGCGGCGGACTGCAACGCAAAAAAGACATGCGCGCTGTGCGTCTTTTAAATGGGCCTGCCCTTTTCGCGGGTGTTCGTATTATTTTGTCACCCCCTCAATACTTTTATGTGCTAACTGCGGATATACACGTATATAAATGTATCATAGAAATATTAGCATCTTATTATTTATTGACTTCTGGGCTGATCACACGGTTCTTCTGAGAATATGAAATTCGGAATTCGGTAACAAAAAAAACAAACAAAAATGCAATAAAGTATACATTGTTGCCAATTGAAAAATGAACTGTAAGAATCACTCAACAGTCAAACCTCTCAAACTCAGCTGATTATTGACCCTCGGGATTATTTAAAACTGAGTATTGTTTCCCTTCCAACAACTGTTAAAGTTCAGAATGTAATTTACATTTGAGTTGTGCGCTTGGTTTCTTTTTCTCCCTTCCACTTTCAAATTATAATTCAATTTCTGCTTTCAAACTACATCTCTTTATTAAACGACAATATTACATATCATCTTTAACTTCACGTTTTTACAATCAAGTATAATATTTGAATTATTTAAAATCCCGTCACTTCAATCAACGACATTATTCAATTTTTTTCCCTTTAAATTGCTATATCATCGATCAACATTATTCAATTTACTTAAATTTTCGTCTGATCCCTTAACGCGATAGTATTCCAAATTTCTTCTTTAAATTATCACCTCCTCAATTAACGTTAATATTTGGTTTCATTTTTTAATTATTTTCCTTTTCCAAATTTATTTTTAATATTCATTCTAAATTCTTTGAAATAATTGATCCCCCTCCAATAATGAACCAAGAATCCCTAGACTAAATGATCTTGCTTGTATGGGTGTATTTTTCCATCCGATTCTTATTCATTAGCTACTGGGATATTTTACTCTTGCTGCCTATTTTATTACTGGTCAATGAATTCAACAAGAACATCCCAAATCATCAAATGTTATCGGAAGACTCGGAACCAGAGGCAATAGGCCACCACACAGAGGAGGACTCTAAATTCAAGGAGGAAAGGACACATTTCACCAGCCTAGACATATTAATACAGATAATAATCGAGGAAGAGCTGCAAAGAATATGAAAGAAATCATCAGCAAGTTCAAATTAGACTACAGATTACAAGGAAATAGGAAGTTAGGTAAACCCAGTTTGTATCGACTCATTCAAAATTATCCTTCTTGGAGTTGACAAAAATTTAACAGCCGAAATAGACCATAAGATTAACAGAACAGATACAGAAACTAATAGAAAATCATCTACAAATTCCTGTGCATCAAAATTCCAGATCAAAAAATGCATTTACGTTGAAATTCGAACCTCCAATGTGTAGTGAAAAAAGGAACATCAAATTGCAAGAGCAAAATTCATCTCCCGAAGCCCAGTAAGACACATCCATACAGCAGGATTTGTAAAATAAAAATACTCCTTAAAACACAAAAAATATCTTGTAAATTTCAAATATTCCTTAAAATAAAAACGTAAATTGTAAATATTCCTTAAAACACAAAAAATAAATTGTAAATTTCAAATACTTATAAATGTAAAAATACCTAATTCTTTCAAAATATTTGTATTTTTTTTTAATTTTAACTATTTTTTGTACACTTTTGAATCAAAGTATGTTAATTGTTTTTTTTATTTTTATGTAGTTTACAATTCAATTGTATTATTTTATGTGTGTTTTTAATTTTCGTTGTGTAGTTTTTGTAAATAGTGTGTATTTGTTTTGTATATATTTGTTTTTATGTTATACTTTTTCTGTGCTTGTATTTTATATTGTTTTGTTTATATTTGTGTTTTGTGTTGTCTTTTTTGTTTTCTTATATAGTATGCTTACATATACATTTATGTATATCTTCTTTGTTGTGTAAATATTTGTGTTAAGGGTATATAATAAATACATACCTAAAAAAATGCGTTTCGTTTTCTTTAAAATTCACACACACTTAAGAACTTACCAATCTAATCTGCTGCTATAAACTTGTAATGATTAACAACTTCAAAACTTCAGCTTTATAAGTAAGGTAGAAAATTCTAGGACAGAAATTTAGTTTTCCGTTAATTCAAATGTTGCATTTAATTGGAACTAATAGGAAGCAAGTACAGAAATATCTCAAACTGTCAAAAAATAAAAACAAGACAGTCATTACTTAATCTTTAACACTATAAATAATAATCTTATAGAATTTCCCGATCAGAATTAAACAATTATTTCATTAATTATCATAAATTGGATTAACTGTAGATAATGCTAAACTGAAATTATTAAATACAAAAGTGTATATGACGTAAACTTGAAGATATTGAAAAGAGAAAACATATGTGTACATTATAACTGAATATAAAATAATTGAATATAAAAGAAATTAATTTGGAAATTCAGAAAAAGGTAAAATTTTAATATCCTCTGTTAAGTTTTCATTTTAGTACATTGTCCTTTTATTTGGTAAAAAAATATTTATGGTCTTTAAAATGAGACTTCATGCTTTTTAATCTGTAGTTTTAATTACGGACTTTTAGAACGCGTACTTGATATACTGACTGTCTACAAAAACACTCTTGTTTTAAAGTGGAAGTTATATATATTCCTCAGAAAATTAATTATGAGAGAAGTATGCGTAAATCCTCATCTGATACTTCTTTCAGTAATTAAAATGTCCTGTCTTGATGAAAGTACAAGAATTACAATTACATGTACGTTTTGCAACAAGAACAAAAATTAATTAACTGTAAATTATAATTTGAAAAAGTGATATATACTGCATCCTTGAATTAAAGTATTTAATAAGAAAAATAACTACATTTCATTAATGCGAGTTGGAATACCAAACTTATATATGATTTTAAAATTATTTGAGGTGCCAGATGTTGCCATTCTAATAGTTAAAATTATTTCCTATTTGGAAATAGGTTAAATGTTTATAGTTTTAGTTTTACTTTTATAAATTTTTGGCGTCCATAGTTGCTGATCTTGTCAAAATTTTTTTCTCTGAAACACCAACGTATTGGTTAGCAACGATGCTTTGCAAGTGCTAAACGACTGCGACAAAAAAGACACTCTTTGGCTTTGCTTTTATTTTTGCTCTTGGAATGCTTCATTTATTACCATTTTAAATTTGTAGGCTTATTCAAATATGTAAAAAATTCGATTTATATATATATACATTCTTCTCAGAGTTATATAAAAATAGAAAGCAAATACAATTTTGCTGTGTGATATTGATTAAAATATAGTAAAGTGTTTTCAGTTGGTGGTCACAAATAATAGTTAAGAATAGATACGTCTGCATTAGAATTGAAATCTAGTTCATGTACAGAGAAGGGCTTTATATCCATTTTTTATTTAAAATCTCGAAGATTGCTTATAATGTGTAGAGGGAATCAAGTTCATATACAGAGAACTTTATATCCATTTTCTTTTTAAATCTCGAAGATTGCTTATAATGTGTAGAGAAAATCTAGTTCATCTCTCTCTCTTATACAGAGAAGGACTTTATATCCATTTTTTATTTAAAATCTCGAAGATTGCTTATAATGTATAGAAGAAATCTAGTTCATAACGATTTTTTTTAAATCTTGAAGATTGCTTATAATGTGTAGAGGAAATCTAGTTCATGTGTGTGTACAGAGAAGGACTTTATATCCAATTTTTTTAAATCTCGAAGATTGTTTATAATGTGAAGATGAGAAATCTAGTTCATGTACAGAGAAGGAGTATATATATCTAAATATTTTTAAATCTCGAAATATAACCTTATTAGTTAAGAAAGCTGGCTTTATTTTTTAAAAGTTCTTCGCAAAAACTTCCAAAATCTGTAGTTTTTTCATTAAATTCATATTTTTTAATATTCTAAACTTGAGATTAAAAAGCGGTAATTTACGAAATTATTTCATTTCATAAAAAGAGTTGGTTTCTATTTGTATGAGAATATTTAATTTGTTCTGTGGTTTCTTTTTAAAATTTAGTTATCCTGAAAATAGTTTATTTTTAGTATTAGGACAACTTAAACGGGTATGAATCACCTCTTTATAATGGAAAGTTTTTTTAGGTGTGATGACATGAGACGACTTCATTTAAAGATTTAAAAAAGCATGAGTTATAACGTTTCATTTCTTCATTGAAAAGACCATAGTTAAGTGCTTAAATATAAAAAATTATTATCAGGAAACTATATAATTCCGACAGAATGTTTCAAACTTACCAAATAGTGATGTTGTTTTTTAATGTCAAACGCTGCATATATGTGGCGTTTTATTGTTTATAGTAATGAAAAATATATGTAAATGAAAAGCCTTAAAAGTTCTTAAAGTATGTAAAATATTTCCCACTTTTTCTCGCGACCTATAAATGAGACAGTAGTTAAAAATATTTTAGTAGTTTTAGATAGATTTAAAAGAGTAAAATGTGTTTATACCAAATGACTCTATTCATCTGACGTCATAATCACATGGTACGCTAGACAAATATCCACGTGTTTCGTTCGTGTTTGATTCGACTGAGTATTTCAGGGGCATTTTCAGATTTGCATCTACCATTATATAACAAAAGGAAGTCCTTTATTTTCTTTAACTTAAAAAAATATATAATTTTTATTTTTATGCTTTTCTGATAGCATTATAAATATATATATTTATCATTTCACACATTAATATTTCTTTATCTTTGTTGCAAAATTACAATTTATATGTTCTCGGAATACATATCGCTAAATTATATTGTATGTCTATCGATTCCGGTCGCCAAAAAACCTAACGCCAAATTAAGTTGCTTGGTGAGCGATTCCGTCACCAAAAAACTTGACATCACCAAAAAGCATCCCTGTTCTACACTTTAACACTTAATTTTTAAGTACACAGGATTCTGTTCAATTGAACGATCCATAATTGTTTAAAACACAATGGTGCTGTCAAACTAATTACTTAGAGAGCCTAAAAGTATGCAAAAACACAAGACACGAGGTCGAAAAAAAGTATAAACTAAGCTTAAATCTTATACTGTAAACTAAAACTATGTATGTATTGAATAACTGTACGAAAAGTAAAAAACTAGAAAATGTATTAAAAATATTTAGAGTACTAAAAAAATTTAAAGAAAGTAAAATTTGAATATAAGCAAAATCAACGGTTAGCACACAACTACAAGTGTAATACAATTAGCTGCTAGTGTTTATTTGATAATCACGTGGCAATCGCTAAACGATCGCAGCACCCTCTGGTGATGAATCGACCCCATTACGTAGATTCTTATACATAATGTTTCCCTTTTAAAACTTAATTCAAAAATTTTAAAATTACACATATATATAAATAATTTTAAAAAATCAGAGAAAACTGCTGAATATTATAAATGCAACTTGAAACTTTTATGCTGTGATAACTTCTTTAGACGCGTGCTCTGATCGGCAACACGCGTTTAGTTTTTTGAATTGAAAACTTTTTAGGCCCGTGGTTTTTTTAGGAAAAATTCATGAGCATTTCTTCCCGTGAAATCTTATTTTCTTTATTTAAATATTATTGTCATGCAACTCACTTCCATTCAACTCCAGCGAGTGAACAAGAGAAGAGCAAGCTATAAAAAACCATTCTTTTGTAGGATATTGAAGATAAGAAGTAACGAAACAGGGGGGATTTATTTTTTTCACTTCCTAATATTAGCTCACACTCTCTATATATTTATTTATTTTTATCTTCGTGGAATTTTCAATTGTTTATTAAATACATTTTAAAGCGCTCATTTGAGCTGAAATTTTATATACATGATTATTTTGGATGGCAATACAGTAACTTAATTATAATTAATAAAAATTGATTAAAACTAATCATTCAAAGAATTACAAATACAGCCACGTTGGCATTATTTTTGGCAACTTGTGTGTATGTCAAAACGTTAAAAGGTTTTTTCTCACGTTTTAAAGCTCTCATTTGAGCTGAAATTTTCCATACACTATTGTTTTGGGTAAAAATACGATAATTTAATTATAATTAATTAAAATTAATTGACTGAAACTAATAATTTAAAGAATCACAGATACAGCCTCGTTGTTTCCGTTTTTAGCGACTTAGGTCAAAACTTTAAAAGATTTTTTTCTGACATTTTAAAGCATTCAGTTGAACTGAAATTTTATATACACGATTGCTTTGGATGACAATACGATACTTAACTGTTAATTAATAAAAATTAATTACTACTTAATGTTGTGATTCTGTCATATGTGTACATATATTTATATTAATTGTAACTATTTAATGAAAAGTAGCTAAATAAATTTTTTCCTTGTTGATCTAAGTAGGAATTGATTTAATTTTTTTTTTTGTATTACTTGTTTTTTTAGTAGAAAGAGAATTTAAGTACAAAAATGAGCTAAGAAAATTTAAAATCTGAAATTTTAATGAAGTTAATTGGCGAAAAAGTTGCCAGTATTTTTGTTTATATTAATGATGACAACAAAGAGATTACGAAAAAATAAAAGCGTTAATTGTGAAACGGTATCCTCTCCTTTTGTTTGCTCAGAGATTTTAAGAAAAGTAAATGGCTCTCAAAGCATAAGTTTTCCTAGCCTTACATAGTTTACGGCTTTATGTAAATTATATAACGGTACTTATGTAATTTAGCAACGGCACGGGTGACATATGAAATTAAGAAATAGTTGTCAATTCAGTGAGAACAACACATAGGGAATCAGGATGGCCAGTTATCTTAAACGTTGTCATTGTTGTGATAGTACGTAAGTACCATATAAACCAGCGTTTCTCAAACTGTGGGGCGTGATAAATCTATGAGGGAGGCGCGAGCATATTGAAAATTCTAAAACAAAAGATAGTTTAAAAAATTATAAATTTTCTGAAAATAAAAAAATAATACTTTCTTCTACAATTAAATATAAATTACAAATTTACAAGGATAAAATTCACTTATAAATGTATCAGTACTATACAATATGTATTTTATTATTAATTTAAAAATACTAAATTAAGAACAGATCTGATATTTAACAGTGGATCCACGGGCTTGTATCAACACTTATCTTGATAATTTGTAGAATTTGTAAATAATTCCTTAACTGCCGATTAAAAGATACGTGATTCGATCCCCAATGCCACCGGTTTTCCACGTAGACGCGCGTATTTTGATGAGGAGAAAAGGAGTGAATAAGCAAAAAATCCTTTTAAGTAAGTAAATCCTTCGCAAACACTGTCAAGGTCCTTTTTTTGCATTCCAAAGCCATTTAAATAATTTTATGGATAGCAGTGCACAGAAAAGATCTTACATCGGAAAGACGTATATAAAGGTCTAGAAAATTAATGCCTTGACTGAGCGAGACGTTTATATACGTTGGTGGCATATGAGATGTTAAAGTTGTATTGTAGCTTTAGTGTCAAAGTATAGTATTTTTGAACTCACAATACATTGTTATTGTATGGAGGGGGGCGCGATGAAAATGATGACTGATTATTGGGTCGCGAATATTGAAAGTTTGAGAAACACTGATATAAACATATATACTTTATAGATATAATCTACATAAGTAATTCACACATAAATATTTTTAAATAACTAGACTAATTGACATTTATATATATATATATATATATATATATATGTGTGTGTGTGTGTGTGTGTGTGTGACGGTGTGATATCTATATAAACCAGTAATAGCCTCCACGCAAAGACGATTGTTTTAACTAAGATATTCGTTTTCAGAACGGAAAGTACTCGGTTCTAATCTCCCTTCATTGGTGACCCTGGCCGTGCAAAAAGTACCGCAGCAGTCATGGCTCCATCTATCCACCGCAAATGCAACCAGGCCGTCACACAAATGACGCAATTAAGCCGTCATACAAATGACGAAATCAACAAAGCCGTCTCACACAAATGACACAACCATCAAAGCCGTCGCACTCAAAGTGACGCAACTGCTTAGACAATATGGTATTGTTCGCTCGCCTATTAGCCGAATCTCTGGCAAGGGGGTAGTGTGGAGGTGTGATATCTAGATAAACCAATAATAGCGTCCACGTGAAGGCGATCGTTTTGCGTGGGGGTTTAAATTACTAGTTTACCCTAGTTTCAACCGCCACACTCCCCCTTTTTTTAAAAAATTAATACTCATATAAAAATACTTAAGAATACATAATTATTGAAACATTGCTCTTTACAGAAAATGAGTGAAATAAGCGAATTCACCGATGAATGGGCACGAAAAGAAAACTACTTAACTCCCGAAAACACCACAAAAGAAAATGTAGTACATCCGAACAATTGGATTCTCTTTCCCAGAATAAATCAGAAATTTTCACTTCTATCATATGATCATAAGCACACAGACATTTTGTTTTCTTTAGAAAGAGAAGAAAATAATTTCCCTTTAAAATAGTTCCAATTTTTTCGTCATTTTTTTAAAACAGAAAAATAAACAGGTTTCTCAAAAAACCCAAAAAGTAAAAACTTTTAAAAAAAACAAAAAGAAAAAAAAATTTTTTTTGCTCTCCTTCGATCATAATCCCGCTCTTTTAAAGTCGATGTCGACAAGAAAAAGTCCATATAATCTAAAGAAAAACAACTCAGCTAAAAATATTTTACGTGGTTTAACTTTTATCGCAGATCTTTCACAAAACCTTTAAAGAACAAAATAGCAAACCGTTATTTGATATAAAAATAACTTAAGCGAAAGTATATATATTTGTATATAGACAGATAAATAAATAAATCTAAGCAAAAAATAAAGTTGCAATTCTTTATTTTTTCAATCATTAACTATTTAAGTTTTAAATATACAATGTGCACATTTGAGGGAGTTTTAAATAGAATATAAAATCAAAATTTTGCATCTGTGGTCTTTAAATATTTTATATATATATATATTGTATTTGTTTTCCCACTATTTACTTTCCTGTTATATAGACTGTTCATGTATTGCATAGGCTTCTATGAACAGACGCTGCATCGTAATCAATATTCAAGCACTCACAATTTGTTTTCATATGGCTTAAAGAGACGCAAGTCCCACTCACATGGTCTGTAACAGGCACAACAACTATATGAGGACATTCCAGTGCTTATACAATACTCCAAAAGAGATGAAATCTGCCAGTTGCAATTGTGTGAAATGGCATTGCATTCATGTGCATGATTGAGCCGTATTTACATCTTCAATGGATCACGAAACATTTATACTGCATATCTCCAAGACATGTTAAAAGATTTTTCTGATAATTATACGCAGGCCCGATCGTAGGGTATCGTCATCCTGTGTTCATAGATCTAATGTGCCGCCCCTCTATAGAATTTTCCATATTTTGACTAATACTGAACGTTGGCATTATAATCCCATCTACCTGTATAAGAGTAAAAAGTAAAATATTAATAAAAATGCAAATAGACAACAAAAATCGCTTTCCTCTATTTTTTTGTCTAAATTGTGAGGCTATTATTAAATTGAAGTCTTTTAATCTCTCCAAAATGTATATTGAATTTAAACACTCCTTTGTCTAAGGTAATATTAACCATATTAGATATTTTTGTAAAGCAACTTTCGTAAAAATCACTTTTCAGACGCCTTTGTAAATCATCGACTAATCGCTAATATGCTAGCAAACCTTTTCTACTGTGTTACTGCCACCTATGCCCCGAATTTCTACCTAATGAAAGGTTACGTAGAGAAAGCATTAATGGACAATATGGACCAACATACTTCGCACTAACCTTCTATTTTTCTTAAACTATGCTATAATATCAAGAAATCGGGATTTGCGAAGTAGGGTTCAAAAGTTCCCGGACTGAGTTTATAACTTAAAAAATTTTACTATCAAAATTGCTGAAACCCAACCTCCTTCAAAAACAATAACCTTGAGCAACGATTTGTTTTTACCATCGTTTGTTAAGGTTATCGAAACTTTTCTGGAATCCATTTTTTTTGCCATGTCCTTTAATTCAGCCTGCGGTACACTTTTAATTTCAGCTGCTGATTGAAATCGACGACACTGAAAGCGACGCGCCAGTTTAGGAAAAAGCCTTAAGTGTCTGGGGGCGAGATCAGGTGAGTATGGAGGATGTGTTAAAACAATTGTTTTATTTTCGAAAGAAAGTCATTAAGGAGGAGGGATCAGTGTGCGAGAACGTTGTTTTACATGCAAAAGCGCCCATGATACATCAACCCCCTTAATTTTTCTCTTCTTTGGGGATAAACCTCAAACGAAACGGGTTTCTTTCTTTAGAGTTTTTTGTTGCCAAAGTGTCCTAAATTTTCCCCCGTAGCACTTTTTTCCCTAAAAAACACGAATCGGGATATTCTTTCCCACTGCTCAAAAAAAACCCATTTTTTTTCAATCGCTATTTACAAATGCATCCACCTACAAAATACGGCACCACCGTAGAGGCATTCGACCAATGATTTTTGACAAAACACATTTAGAAAAGAGGAATGGACGCAGTAACACAGAAATGATATCGTATTCGTTCTACTGCAAAGTTTTTCAAGTTATAGGTTTAGTTGGGGGGGCTTTTTGAATCCCCCTTAAAAATTTGGGGTTTTTCAATAACTATTTAAATTTCCCCCTATTCGACTTATTGTTAAATTTTTTTTTTATTAAAAGGGAAATAAAAACCTTTTTGATTGGTTTGGTTTTATGAGGAAGCGTCCCCCACTTTGGGCCCCGCGTGCGGTGGACGCTAAGCACACATTCTACGATCGGCCCTGGTTATTGGCATATTATTAAAAAACAAACGAGCCCTTAATTCCCAATTAAAGGGGCTGGAGTCATTTTAATCAAAAAGTACTTAACTTTTTATTAAATAGGGAATTTATTGAGCAAGAGGTTTTGTTGTTTCTTATCCCCCTTGGGTTAGGGGGGGCCTAAACCCAAATCCACTTTACCTTTTTTCGTAAAAATCTCCTCACCAGGTTTGATCTTTTAAACCCAAATGTCGCAAAAAATGCCCAAATAGTCCCGGGAAAAAGAGCAAGGGCAGGTAAAGAAAGACTTTAAACCCCGCAAAAAAGTAAAACTACGCAATTTACCGCTTCTAAAGCGCATCAAGGCCCTTGATGAGCCCTGGAACTCCTGCACTGTAGAGATGGGCCAGGGTTCTTAGCTGATGAGCAGAAGGGTTTCGCCAAGTCCATGGCGCGAAGGGTAATATGTAGCTTCCCTTTAGGCGAGGAATCATTTAGGCCGAAGACTTGCTTACAATAAAGCTGACGAGCAATGTATTGAAAAGGAAATTTCCACACTATTGGGTGGGAGAATTCGTTTTTATAGTATCCAAGAATCTGTCTGTATTAATCTGTCAATTATTTATTCCTGCTTACAATGCCCTCGGAAGAATTTGGTACGTCGCCCATCCGGTATAGTGGTTAGAGACGCTGACTGTTATGCCCTAGGGACTGGGTTTGATTCCCGGTTAAGACATGAATGTTTGTAAATGTAGTGCCTTCGCGGCATGGGGCTACTCTAAATAGCCGTCAAGCCGCAAGTCCTCTCGGGAGGTTAGTGGAAGGGGAAGAGAGGTGGGTGGCCTTTGACCACCCCCAGAGTATTCTCCCTCTAAATTGGGGTAGAACCGAGCTAAATCGTACTGTCAACTGTATGGTGCTCAAAGCTACGGCTAACGACAGGCGTCACATAGCTCATTGCCATGATGAATTTCGTGTGCCTCGATCTGGCCTTTACCGATCAGGTGTCATTAGTAACAACAAAATTTGGTAGATGGGGTCTCAATTATTATAGAAAATGCGTTAGTTGCATTCTCCTGTGGCCTGTATAGTTATATTCACACCACACTATTCGAATTCTGTGCCATTCACCATCCTGTAGTCTAGATATATGTGTCGCAGGGAAATGATGAAATTAGGGCTTTCATCAAATCCCTAAGGGAGATGATCAATTCACGGAAGATATTAAAATAACGTCTCTTTGAGATCATTTCCCTCATGTAAGTGATTTGATCAATCACCGAACTGCTTTATTAAAATGATTAAATAAATAAGTCACAGAATTTGCAGAGCTCTGTTTTCGCTTGCTTCCACTCCCTTTTACCTCTTCTCTCCTCATCCATGCCAGACAGCTCCGGGCTTCTGACGTAATGCAGCAAAACAAATAACCCAAATATCATTTTCTAGTCTTTAATTGTATTCTTTATATTATTATCTTTCGATTGATATATCACTTTTGTATGCCTGAAAATTAGAAACTAGATAAAACTTAAATTGAAAAATGTAAGCAAATTAGGAAAGTCGACCACACCCTCTTAATAGATTAAAAAAAAAGCTCTTTGATAATAATAAAAAAAGTTATTTTGAAAAGGGATATAATAAATGAAAAAAGGTGTTACAAATAAAGCAGGATATTTCTGAAGTACTGTATTATATAATTTTTAAAAATGTTTGAAATACCCTACTATTAAAAACTTTTTTAAAAAAAAAAAAAATACCAGTCTTATTATCTAATTATTTTTTAAATTAATTCTGAATAAATAAGGTGCTTGTATTATTTATTATACTTTTAATTATGCACCCTGTTTGCTAAATGTGAACACTGTTAAACTCTTGACAATATTATTTCATCATTTCACTGAAACAGGTTAGTTATGTGACCAAATCACTTACTTTCCTTAGGGAAATCACCTTACAGAGTTCTTATTTTAACACTTTGCGTGAATTGATCATCTCCCTTAAGGATTTGATGAAATTCCTAATTTAATAATTTCTCTGCAACCTATACACAATGATATACAAGGTGTGACAATTTAATTTGCGGAGTGTGTATACCCGCATGGCTTAGGCTATGTGGGAAAGAGTGGCAATGGAATATAATAGTTGACCCTGATCCTTCCTGTGCTGGTGTCACGTTATTCCGTCCCTCAACCTTAGTTTTTTTGTTTTTTTTAAAATCTTTGTTTAAGTAAGATGTTGTTATGTTGAAGTGCCGCGGTAAAAAAATCTAGCTACACAGAAATTTAAAATTCCTCGTGAAATTCAAAAAAAAAAAAAAAAAAACTCCCAACTGAATGCTTTAAATTGTCAAAAGAGGTGTGTTTGGAAATTATTGCATGTCACGTACTGAAATTTTTGATTGACACAAATGGTTTTCGAAAGATTGAGACTGTTGTAGATGACGTAGTTTTGGTTGGTCTATGACATCAAGATATGGACATGCTCATCATTTTTATTCTGTATTAATGGTGTGGCCATGGTATCCTAAAGGTCAAGGTAACGGACTCGGGCCTCGTATGTCATGAATTCAAGCCCAGTACATCTGAAGACTCGTCGTGTAGGGGAGCGATGCACGCTAAATCTGACGAGAGATCAGACGTCAACCCGTTGGTGTTTTATGGTAGTTATCATAGGCAGTATATAGCTCAGATCTCTGTTCAGAGGCTCAACTATGATTTTTGAAAAATTCATATCATTTTCAGAGTTACGACCATTTGAAATAATGCCTATATATTTTTCTTAAAATTTCTTCCTCTGTTTTGTGTAAAACATGGATAAACCGACTTCCAAAGTTATAAGTGTTTTAAAAATTTAGTTGAGCCTCTGTAATAGATATCTGTGTTATACAGGCAAAATATTAATACAATAGAAGCATTTTTTACAAAAGGAGAACATTTGAAAAAAAGGTTATTCCAAGTTAATTTTTTGTCAAAATATTGTACTTAAATAGTTTTTTTTTTGTCATAATGTCCTTAAAATAATTTTATGTACATTGTCTAATCTAAGTTATGCTAAATACCATAAATGTAATTCATTTATACGCTTTTGCAAAATCCCGGTTCTGAACGTAGTTGGATACCTTAAGAGATTTTATAATGATTTGTTTAAACTGAAATGCATACGCACATTACCAGCTTATTGCTCCTATTTTATAATCTATAGCTTTTTTTCTTTAGGAAATCAAAGAGTTTTGCTTTTACTTTTAGATAAAAATCCGCCATCGATTTCTCTTTTATATTCATTTGAAATATCTTTGCTTTTGGAGAGGATCGATATGCTCTTCTCAAAGGTATTTTCAAGAATTTTTAAAGGAAAAAGTCTTAAAAAGATATTTTACCTCTGCCCTGCCCAGTTTTACGTAGTTGCCTTCATTGGAAGAGAGATTTTATCCTGTCTAAGAACCATTAAAAAGAGATGGATTAAGGATGGAAGAAGAAAAAGAAGCTTTGGTAGACTAGCTTCTTTTCTTTTTTTATCTTGGAACTTTTTAGATAACCTTTAATACGTCTTAGTTGAAAAAGTGACATTTAAGTGAACTTTTAAGGAAAAATTAAATTTTTTTGAAGATTAAGTATTGACTTGTCAAATAAAAAAAAATGATTAATGTATGTGGGTTTGTTTTTAATAAACATTTCTTGTCTATTACAATAATTATGCTATAAATTATTGCATGATTACAGCGTGCTTTTTCTAAGAGACAAGAGTAAATACTTATACTGTTATCTACGACCTATTAATCAGCTACTATTTCATTTTTTGACAGATTTGTTTTATTTTACTAATAAGATCATTGATGATTTGTAAATACCAACATTGTTCAACAAAAAAATTTTATTCATGTAAAGCAGGAATGGACATTAAGATCACACGAGCGACCAACCGATGGACCACGAAGACGTTTTGGGGTGATCGTCTTTAGTAAGACCAAAGACGCGCATACTTAATGAAAAGAATTTGTAGAACACCAATGCCAGCTAAAATAATGAATCCGTTTTTCGCAACTGATGCAACTGAGTTTACTTAAATTAATAATTTCATAAATATGTAGACGACACATGCAACTTGGCGATGATGCTTAACACGTTCACTGCCGTTATAGAGGAGAAAAGCGCGATCAATGCAATGCATCCTTTATATGAATATTACCCTACACACTGCTTGAAGGGAGAGTAAATGTTAATGATCAGTTCTTCCAGCGATGGCATGGGATTGGATATTGGGACATCATCCTAGACTCGACACTTCCACGGGTTTGGGTTCTAGCCTTGATGTTATATCCTGGGACACGGGACTCGGCAGCGAATAAATTAAGTACATACGTCGGTTTCAGATCCTTGATTCACAAATATTATATTGTTAGAATTTGCTTATTGTTATTTATCTTATAATGTTGGATGTATAATTTGTATGGCAACGGTTAAACCAGATTGCTCTCGCTATTGTTATACTGGTGCATCTAACACCATAGTTTGTATTGAATGTAATAGTGAAGAATGGCGTCATTAACCCGCGGTCACTCGCGCCTGTTTTTCTATCGCCATTACTCGCGGGGTGTAGAGAACACCCCAAACTTTTAACACGTGTATTTAATTATGAGAATAAAATTAAGTCATTATGATACATATTTATAAAGTACAAGATGTTTTTTTGTAGTATACAAATAAAATTATTAAATTTATTGCATACAAATGAGACTAACACATTAATTTAAACTAAACATACAAAATTTTCATTTTAAAACACGTAATTTTATGTTTTTTCATAAACCAGAAGAACGTCTATACCAGTAATAAATATACTTTATAATTAATGAGATAATGATAGTAGATAGTAGAAAAATAATATTTTAATCATTTTCCAAAAATTCAGAGCAGACTGTATACATATGCTCAACTTCTTGCGGGAGTTCTCAGCCCCCCAGATAAACTTTTAAAGGTCATTACATTCCAATCATTCTAGAAAAAGGGATTGCATCAGGCCTGAAGGTTCAATGACCTAAAATGGTCCGCTACAGAAAAAATCGTGGTTCTGCGCATTCTTTTTAGAATCCTGGGAGGATTTTCTTTTTGCTGGGGTGTACAGAACACCCCGCGCGAGTGATAGCGGGTTAAAGATATGAACTGCCGAAGACTGGTTATTATTTGTAAACCCGGTACATTATCAAGTCCGTATAAGAAGAAACATATATGTTCGATGTATTGAATACATCCACTCTCAATGTTCTAACAATCGCTCATAATTGTTCAAACTATTAACTTTACCATTTCGAGTTACTTGTGCTTTTGTTGTAATAACAGTGATGTGTCATAATTTGAAATCAGGTATAATGTTGAAAACAAGTGTTAAGGAAAGAAAACATTCAATATTAATACAGAATGACCACACCTATATGCCACTGAGTGTACCACACCACGTTAAAAATGTTAGAAGTACCCAGATCTTGAACAGCCCACTCATCCCTTATATAATACAAATGGAAAGCAAGAATGAATTGTGGAATGAAAACTATTCACACAATCCTAGGGGATTTATAGTTCACTGAATTTTAGAAGAAATTATTTTTATGATGGAATTATATATATACATACTATAAGTTGGATTGTCTTTCAAATCTAGTAAAGGTCCACGCAATTAATTCACGAGCAGATTATTGAGGAGATAATCGCAATTTATTTTTAAACTATCCAATAATAACAACACATAGCAGGAAAATAGCAAGAAACAATTACGACACATAAAATCCACAAAAACCCAACTTCAAGGACATCAACACAAACTTCACACAGCAATGGAAATCCATGGTCACAATATCTCAACGAATCAAAGAAAACACACATGTCATTTTAAGATTTGATAAACTGTGGATTCTATTCTTCTGGACTGGAGAAACACTTGTAAAGTTTTCTGAATCTTTCTGACGAAATAATTAATCATGCCTATATCTGTCTGAAATTTTCTAGATGCATCCACTTTTGTTCCCAAATTTAGTGAGAGGCCGGCATTTAGCGACCAAATGTATCCCCAAATTTGTGATTAAGATCTACATTACTCCCATTAATTTCAGAGCACTGAAATAATAATAATATCCCAAATTATCAAACGATTTTTCCGACCGCAATACAATTTTAGCAGAGAAGAAAGCTGTAAAATCTCCATAACAAAATAGTATCTAAGGAAAAGTCCCAAAACAGTACCCATTCACCTTAAGAGGTCAATGATCCTAAAATTTTTTATAAAATTAGTTATCCGAATAATAGTTTGATTTAAATATTATAGTGTGAACATATACACTATGGACAAAAATTAGCGCACCAAGAAGGAGTTGTCAAAATAAGACGAAATTTTATATACGTAATGACTACTTTGATATAAGTAAATGATTAGAAAATCAAAGAAAAAGGATAATTTATTTCACAGAAAAAGACAAAAGAACGGAGAATTTAATACCCTGTTGTACCCCCTTTAGCGCGAATGCACGATGCGATACGATCGAGCATTGAGGCATACAAGTTATGTATAATGTCTTGAGACATTACTTTCCATATTTGTTGTAACATTGCCTCTAGTTCGTTCAAACTCATGGAATGCCGAACTCCTCGTGCCAAATGATCCCTGATATGCTCGATTGGAGACAAATCTGGAGATCGGAAAGGCCAAGGAAAGGTAGTAACAGTGCAGAGACGGTCTTATGACACCCTTGTCATGTGAGAGCGAGCATTTTCTTGTTGAAAAATGGCTCCTGGAAGCCGTTGCATGAGTGGCAACACATGTGTTTGCAGGATGTCATGGACATACGGTTGGGCGATCATGGTGCCACGGATCAATACTGGGGGCATACATTGTAGGCAATGGCACCCCATAACATCACACCAGCTGTTGGAGTGGTGTGTCGCTGTAAAGCAAAGGCAGGATTGAGGCGTTCACCAAGGGGTCTCCACACACGAATACGATTGTCATCACTGCTGAGATTGAATCTGGATTCGTCGCTTAAGACGACCTGGTTCTATTTAGCTGCAGTCCAGTTCCCTCGTGCGTAGCACAGCTCCAAACGGATGCGTCGATGGGTTGGCGTCAAGGGTAGCATACGTAATGTGTACCATGATCCCAAATGTTCTTTAGCCAGGTGCCTTCGTATGGTTCGGGAAGGCACAGGGACCCCTAGTAAAGGAGCTACCTGTGTCTGGATGACGGCCGATGAAGCAGTTGGCTGTACGCGTGCGTTTCTTACGATGTAGTTGTCTTCTGGACGACTGGTCTGTCGAGGGTATCCTGACCCTGTTCTCCGTGTAAATGACATCTCTTGGATCTACTGGTCCCAACACCTCCTCAGAACCCAATCATAGCGGCCTAATTGGCGAGCTACTCGTCTAGCTGACCACCCATCATGTCAAAGATTCTCACCCTCTCAAATTGTGACAGCTGCTCATATTGTCTTTGAAAAGGACGTAATGGCATATTTTCCTCAGCTCTAGCTTTGTAAAAGATTCAGCACACTCAAACAAGCTTTCGTTAACTGTTTTATACTCCACGGAGAACGACGTTAAACACCCTCTACTGGCTATACGTAATGTGCAATCACTCTGCATTTCTATTCATTCGCATACCCCCTCGACATGTACCCTCATGCCAAGTTTCGTCACGATCCCGCAATTATTTCTTGGTGCGCTAATTTTTTTTGTCCATGAGTGTATATCATTAACTAATTAACTAAATATAATACATACTATTTTAATTGACTGATTAAATTAATTAAAACTCACTAATTTAATAAAAAAACTCATTTTCAATTTGATAAAAAGTTCTTAAATTGCTTCTGTATCTTCTATAATACACTACATATATCTTCATAGAAATGTAGATAGAGATAAGTAACTTTTAGTGACATCAAGCTCAACTCCCCCAATAACAATCCAAATTCAATTCGATGCCAGCTAGTAAAACTTTATCTAGGATCACCTAATGTACATTTTTATCGATGCTGATAAAATTCCATCAATGAGTCAAATACAATCCGTCACTAAATGAGGTTATGTAATCAAGTAAAGTCATAAAATCTTATAGGCCTAATTCTCGGCAGCTAACTAACTCATTAAGGCATTATAATTTGCATGCAGCTGACGAAATTTTCTTAGATGATCCATTTAAGAACATAAGAATTCCCGTCAACTGTTTTAGTAGTACAGATCATTTGAAGGAAAGTTTTAAAGGCCCATCTAGTAGTTTCCTAGGTGATCAAGGAGAGCTATTCGTTAACTCAAAACCATTCTTTAACTTTTTTGATTCTCCATTTATTGCTTATCTAATCTTAGAGGATTAGTGTGTGCAGAGACCGTTTAATTAGTTTGAAACGGCGAATGAAATTTCATATTATTTTACGGATACCATGTATTTAGATCATCGGTTTTTAAACTGTGTCCATGAACCCCGGGGGTCTACAGTGCTTTTCTAAGGTTCCAGAGGAGGTCTGTTATCTAGTGTAAAGATTTCTTTCTTTTACAGAATTTGAAAGACATCGCGAAATAAATTTGAAGATGCGTCATCCTAGACAAGATCACTAAATTGTTCCCCCGTAATGTTAAATTTCTCCATTTGCCGGTGGCAAATGAGTTTCTAAATTAGTAATTTTTCTTCCTTTAAACTTAATTTTTAATAAATTGTTCCTAAAATCTTAAATTCTGCTATGCATCCACACAGATAAGATATTCAATCTTAATTTTTTCACAACTTCAGGGCGGCCAATCTTGAGCCATCTAACTTCAACCTCTCGACCAATAAAAACAGGCATTCAGCAACTTCAGGACTCACTTTCCGCCCCTTGGACTCTATATGCCAGCACCAATTAGCCACTCTCCCTTTCCACGTTCCTTCCTCCAATCAGGTTGCTCCCTTTCCTCTCAGGACTGTTACTTTCGTCAGGCACCAAAAGACTATGATAAAGGATGAAGGCTCGCTTCATAAACCAATTGCCCAGAGTCGTCAAGAGTAGAACTACTTTGTTCCCAATGAAAATATTTACCAGAACATGTATTTTAATCAAGAATATTAATTACATTTGTTTTATTGTTTGCAACTACATAGCCATTACTAACACGCATTATTTTTTAAAAAAATATAGTAGAAACACATGTGCAAAGATTAAAAACTGGACTCACATAGAGTGCCAACCCGATAACGATCGCATTTATCTCAATTTCCTAGTTAAATTGCGCATGTATTACTTATTTATTAGCGCCTACATTATTTATTTATTTAAAACTAGTATTTCATAATATTTTTATGCATATATAATTAGATGTTTACTGTTTCCTTAAAAGGAAAAATAAAGTGTTAAAAAAGCAAAAATAGCAGAAGCAGTCTTACGCAGAGGCGTAATGGAGAATATTAGGGCCCCCTGCAAATTTTGCTTTTGTGTTCCAAGCCATATTTAACGTCAGTCGGTCTTCGAGCTTCCTTGAGTCCTGAACCCCATCCACTGTGATGTGGGAGCGTAAGTTATGCCGCTGGTCTCTCTCTTCTTAGGATTAATCAGAAACCTCTAAAACTCTTAATTATGTGTTTTGTATCAGAGAGGGGTGTTAAAAACTTTGGAGGACAACGATGTCAGACTGATACATAAAGGGGGCATGTCTATCGAAAAGTTTAGAACCTCTGATTTAGATGATCTTACACCGAAGGAGTTTTCTAAAGATTTGAGAATTTTTACTATAATAAGTTTCTACAATGGTTTTGATTCATTGCATTGTTATTGTCATTGTACTTAGAAACCACACAAGAGCAATTACCTACAGATCATGGTCAAGTAAAATTGGCTTGAACCACGTTCATGTGTCTGGGACAATACTCGAGCCCCAGGAGTGGTGGCACCGTGCACATAGTCTCACCAGGCTCACGAAATTCTTAATTCGGGTGAAACTGTTTATTAATTACCAATAACTTGTCAGTATCCTCCTATATGGCAGTCTTCATGGGAACTAAAATATATTTGTCTCATGTATCCCTCTTTTATGGGAGTGGCAAACGTTTTTTACAATCTTAAGGTACTTGGATTGACTGAGTTCCCGCGTGACCACTTTTGTTCCAAAATATTTTCTATGAACAAATTACGTTTTTCCCCTGTAATCAACTTAGTAATTTTGATAGCTGTGTTGTATGACTCATTATGGCTAATAAATGTAAATGAACAGAATATAGAAAAAAAAATCGGCCTCTGTGCGATATCTTTTGGATGAAGTTGAAACTGATCAAGCAAGGGAAGAAAACCTGATATAAAATAATGGATATTACTCCTAATAGTGAAAATAAATTTGAGAAAAGTGATGATCATGAAACTTTTAAGTTGAAAGGAAAATTTGCAAATGGTACCAAAAAAAACTCCATCAAGAAAGATGGGAAGCCAAAAGTGTACCACAAGGCAGTCTGCGCCATCTCAAAAGGACAAAGGCAGGAAGAAGTTCAACACGCTATTTGTCAATAATGAAATGACAATAAAACAACAATAACTTGAACAGAATAGAAACAGATTTGCCTGCAAGTATCATTAATGTTAGAAAAAAGTGTCTGTGATTTGTGTCCATTATTAAAGTCACGCACGCATCTTTGAAACATTTTAGCTCAGTTTGATTGATTTCTCAAATTATCTAAGAAAAATTAAAAAATGTAGGTAAGTATACTTCCTATTAATTAAAATATTCCCTGGTATTACGACTTTTATGGTGTACAATGAAAATAATTGGAAAAAAGGATTGGGGGGACTGAGTTACCCCATGCGACCAACAACGTTAGTATCGTGTGCGTGCCTGCTCCTGGGTTAGTAAAAAATAATTTTACTAATACTGCGTGATCCGTCACGTTGCCTAGAAATTAAAATAAACCTGATGTTACTACGTTATAGAGCAGTATTTTAATAATAATATTAATTTTAACATAATTGTTAATACATCTTATAAAAGAATAATTCATTATATATATATATTTAAACGCATTATATATACTACGGCTGTATCTACTTACACTTCTTAGAATTCATCTTGTGACAAGGACCTATTGGCTCCTCATAAGACACTTTTGGCGAAAAAATAGACAAAGTAATATTTTTTAGCTAGAGGTTCTTCTTTAAACAAGAGGAATTTTCTTCAGCCAAGAAACCATTAAAAGAGTGGGATTAAGGTCGAAAAAGGAGAGAGATAAAACATTTTTCTTTTCTTTTCTTCTTTTTTCATGACTTAAGTTTGGTAAAAATCTTTTAATGCGCTCACAGTGAAACGACGACGTTCAAGTGGACTTTCACAACTATTTTCAAGAATTCCTTTCGTTTCTTTTTTTTTTTCGAGGAATTTTTAGATCTCTTTACAGGTGACTTGAAAGAAGATGGAAGCTATTAACTTTTAAAACTCTTTTTGACACTTGATATTTTTTTTAAAACACAATTTTTTGCGATAGTATTTTTCGCATGCCTTAAGTATTTAAACAAGAATAAGTTATTTTTATGTACGATGCGCTTAATTATATATCACCATTTGTCTAGAAGAAAAAATAAGTACTATTTCGACGTGATTTATAACTACGCTTCAAAGCAGCTCAATTAGCATTTATGAAAACTTAATTTTTCATTATTTAAATAAAAGAGCATAATTAGTTCTACGTATTAAAATATGTATAAAAATACCTAAATATCTGTTTAAAAAGACTCAGGCGGAAAAAGTCATCACTTTACTATGTTATTACCAAGTCAAAGAGTTAAAGTAAGAAACATCATGAATTGATCTCTATCTATGAATATATTCTTGATACAAATTACTCTCTATATATAAAAAAGGTTTTTCGTGATGCAGTAATAATAGACTCACTACCTGAGTAAATAACAGAATTATTTTCTATTATGACCTTTCATAATCACTAATTTTTCTCCTATTTTATGCTCCAAATTTAAAAGAAATAGTGTTTATAAATTGTGGTTCGATATAGTAAAAAGAAAATTCCCACCTTATTAAAAGAATGCAGTAAAACCTGACCTTGAAACCGATTTAGAAATTTTTTTTTTGTAATCCTAATTTTACTCGACTATTAGAGACATCTGCTAGAAACATTGTACACTAAACGAACAAACAACACAGGCAAATCAGAAGGTTAGATTAGAAAAAAGTGTTGCCCGTCAGGGAGGTGCCATTTGAAGTACCCGAGCGGCATTCGGTCGAAACAAGGAATTGAATAATAAATGTTTTCAATTTTAAAAACTGATAAAATATAATTATTTTCGCAACAATACGAGTTTCGAATACAGAAAGTGAAGCGCAAAAATCTTAGATACATTCAAATTTCTAGAGCAAATCAAATGGTTCTACGTCATGATAAATGTAATCAATACGCTTAGTATTGAGTTGAACTTACAAAGAATTTTGAAATTAATCTTACACTTTAGGCACGTAGTTTTTTTTTTATACTGTATGACAAACACTACCCTTTCAAATATAAATCAGTAATTAAAAAAAAACATGTGTTTTAACTTTTAAAAACTTAAATGTAATCTTGAAAAAAATATTGTGTGATATCTTTATGCCCAATAATGAAAACAACCATTTTCTGAAAAAAATCGCATAGCTTCTTTACTACGGAAGACGGACATAATTTTATTCAAAATATATATCAAATACATTCGGACCTCTATATAACGAAGTCACTAAATTCCGGGAAAAAAAGTTCGTTATATGGAAAATTCGTTATATAGAGTTTCATCTTTTAATATACTTTATAAACCACATAAAACAAAAATTTTAAATTCATAAACACTATATATCAAAGGAAGTAATTACTCACACCTTTTTTTAAATTAATATTTGTGTATTTTATAAATCTTACCCATCAAAAAAGAATAAAAGAAAGAAAAACAGCAAAGAAAATAAGAAAAAAGAATGTTGAAGAATTCAATGTATTTTCAATATTAAGCAAATAATTTTATATTAAAATTAATGAATTTTAAGAAGATTTTATAGTTTAAAGCGTACAAGAGAAATATTAAACATACATTATTTTATAATTAGAACACGAGGACGCGGGATAACTCTACTGAGGGGGAAAGAGGATATCGAAGATGTTTCTTGTAAACTGGGCAATGGGGGTTAAAGGTTGCACTTCTTCGATGACACGTCCAGAACTCAATTGATCTCAGCGAGTTAGGATCTAATAATACCAATTCAAGATTTATGACCACCATAAAATGTATTAGAGAGAAAAACTTGAAATCTTTTCAGAAATAGTTTAAAAAAAGGGAGAACAGAAATTGAATCACAAAAGAAAAAGTTCTTTATATAGAAAATGCACTTCGTTATTGAGAGGTTATTTTACGAAGAAAATCGTTCAAGGTTCCAGGAAAATGTTCGCTGTATAGAAAAATTCGCAAAAAAAGATTTTCGTTATATAGAGGTTCGACTGTATATATGTAAGGCATTCTTTATGCATCAGCATGAGTAAATGCCCAAAATATTTTGCTATTGTGTATAGTAATAATAAATGTATACAAAACCTATGCATATGTAAGGTTTTAAAATATTAACATTAGAAAAATTCCTTCATCCGTTATAACTTTGGACCGCATTTATCCACAAGAATACACACAGTCTTAAGAAAATCTCCCTTTCACACTATAATATTTTTATCGGTTGTCTTGAGATATTCACTTAGAATAAAGAAGCTTCCCGTCATATTTGGACGGACACTCATTCTGGTATGAAATAGTAAGGAAGATGATGCAAAGGGAATTGTGGTTGATATAACAAGCACACCCCACGGAAAGCGCTACTTATTTTTGGGGCCTTAAGACCATCACCAGATGGACTAAATTGTCAGCTGTGCCGAAGTCATCGTCCAAAACGATAGTTTCAGAGAAGAATATGATTTAGATCTTTATATTATTTGATGGGATGTGTTTTATATGAATTTTGAAAATACGCAATATACTTAAGAAAGTAAATATAGATGTTGCTTGAAGTATCCGAACACTTGAAATGGAAATATTCGGTCAAACACACATTTTTTTTTTGGTTTTAGCCTTATTGAACAGATATATCTTTCGGTTTTACAAAACACAATTTGTTTTGTTTCTACGCTGCCTAGAGGTCAAATTACCATCAAAATACAAAAATTAGAAAACTGGAAATGAGTCTTTATATTCTACCACACAGAAGTAAACATTTGTAATCAAAACATCTATCATGTGAGTCTGGATAGCTCAAAGTATTATGCGCATGTATTTCATAAATATTTCTAGACCTGGATATTTATATTATTTTCATAATGTACTAAAACTTTCTTTAAAGAATATTTGGAGCTATGGCAGGTTATTTAAATAATGATCTCATAAAAAAAAAAATGTCACATTTCTGAATTTACTGATCATCTCTAAAACTTTTAAATTTTAACAAAACAATAAAATTTAGCACGTTTTCAGAAAACCACCTAATTTGTTTTAGTAATACTTACTGATATAAGTTTATTACTTTTTTTTTCTAATTGTTTTGAAGTTTTTAAAATATTACTAAAATATCTCTTATAATTAGTGATTTGAAAATTTTTATATTTTTACAAAAATATATTGTTAGTTAAATATTAGTATTTATTGGTATAGATTCCTAGAAAAGCATAGATTTTTTTAGATATTAGCTATTTGTAAATATACTACTTTTTTTTTAAAAAAAGTAGGTACCTGAACGTGTTTGGATAAGAAATTTTTCAAATGCTTTTTCTAATGCTATTAATACATAAAAATATCACAGGTACCCTGAATTGTGTAAATCTCCCAGAAGCATGTGTAAAAAGGTTTTTAAAATTTGTTACAATATATGCACAATATAATATTTGGGGCTGATATCAAATATTCAACTATTTATCATAAAGATTAATCTAACAAATTATATTTAATGCAATATCATATCGTAAAATTAATTGCTCTATTCATAAAGTTACTAAATAATTAATGAATGAATAGGTACCACTTATTGTGAAATAAGAATTTGTCAAGTAGGATCTTAAAGGAAACCAACATTTTTCAGATTCAAGAAAACAATTTTCAGGGCCTCAAAAGAAAACAAAACAATAATACATTATTTCTTTTAGGCATAGTTTTTCAGTAACATCTAAATAAAACAGAGCCAAATATGGAAAATAAGTAGTATTAGCATTCCTCTCTCAATAAATTGTGCATAACTTTATTCAATTAAGAAATTACATATTTTTAAATTGATACGTCATATATAGGCATTACCAAAGATTGTTTTAAGAAGTAAAACTTTTCTTTGAAATTTAATGTTTATGGTATCATGGATGCTTTTAAACCCTACTTTAAATTAAAAAATTAATTTAACCCATTTCTTATTAATTATGCATTTTCATTTTAGTTTTCTTTTTTAGCATGAGAAGAAAGAAGAATATAATTTTCTCAACCTGACTTTTTATCCTATTAATTATAGATGTAAAAAACTATTGGTAGTTTCATTATTCTAGTCCGTATACATATATAAAAATACACTATCTACCAATAAGTATTTGGACACCCATGCAAATAAGGATAGCTGAGGATCCTGATATACACACGCGCGCGTCACGTCTTCTATACTTAAATATCGTGTAGGAAACAATTTCAGTATTAATCGCATACAGCGTTACGAATTAGAGTTGTTCGACTTCGAGAAGGTCGAAATTGTAGCATATCACGGAATTTGGCCACCCCAAGTGACATACCTACCATTGCTACACACATTCCAAAAATTGACAGGATTCGTGAGTAAAAAGTAAAAGGTGGAGGGTGATTGTCGGAATGCGTTTCTGATGTAGGCAGATTCACGATGCCAAGAGTTAGCACTTCCCAACATGTGCCGCCCAAAGAAATTCGAAAATACTGCCCCAAATCAATTGCCCCTATATACTCCAGGAGCTTTAACAGCACCATAGACTGTTGTTTTAAAGTTCTGCCACCGCAAGGAAATTCTAATTCTAGCTCAAATTTTGGGTCCCGCTGCCACCACAAAGCTCACAAACTTACAAAACCCAACCACGCTACTGGTTGAGATAGTGCAAGGCACTCAAAATTAGACCTTAGATGAGTGGAAGTTCTTTGGAGTGATAAATCAAGATTCAATCTCCAACAGTTGGATGGCAGAGTCTGGGTTTGATGTATTATTGGAGAAAAACTTTTGACAGAATGCACTGTGCTTAGATTAAAGTTTGGTCGAAGCAACAAGGCCTGGCATATTTCGTGCGGCGACCGGAACCATGATCCCAGTCCATGGTTATATTAAGGTATCCGACTACGTTCGGAAGCGTGATTTTGCAAAAGTGTATAAATGAATAATATTTATGATATTTAGTGTCACTTAGATTAGAAAATGTTTATAAAATTGCTTTAAGAACATTATTACAGATAAATACAATTCAAAATTATTAAAAATTATTTAAATACAAATACTGAATCATTTCAAAATATTCTCCTTTTAGAAAATGCTTCTATTATAATGTAATATTTCACCGTATATAGCTCAGACCTCTACAGAGTAGTTCAACTAGAATTCTTTGAAATATACAGCTTGTGAAGGATAAACACTCGCTTCTATAATTATTTCAATTCTAGTAGTAACTCTTCGAAAAGAATGTGAATTTTTCAAAAGTCCTAGTTCAGACCTCTGGAAAAGCTTTACTCTATATAAGAAAAAATTTTTTTAATGCTTTTTTAAAAAATAAACGTTTTGAATAAATATTATTCTAAGTAAATTTTTGCCAAAAATTGTATTTAAATAATTTTTTTTTCCGTCATAATGTTTTTAAAAAACCTTTTATACATGTATTCTAATTAAATGATCCCAAAAATCACGAAAATTTTTCCATTTATGTTCTTTTTTAAAACCATTCCGAACCGTCGGGTACCTTAAGACCGACTCTTATTACTTTTTGGACGCAAATGCCCCATGCTGTGGCAATATTACGGGTTGTATCATTGTTACTTCCAAGATGAGAATGCCACATTTTACGGAGGTCCAAAAGGGAAGGATATGATAACAATAGGGTGAGCCAACTGGACTGGTCGGCATAAAATTTAGAGTTGAATTCCTTAGAAAACCTCTGCAGCTAGTTGCATCGCTGAATTAAAGGGTGCAACAACCATCCAAAATCGGGGAAAGAACTTGCATGCTTTTCCATGCCGAGTGAAAGATAATACCACTGTGTCTATCGTCCAAAAGCTTATAGAAAGCATGCCCCGGAGGGTTAAGGCTGTATTTGCCTCTGTCGGAGGCTCTACCAACTATAGAATATGAATAATTGTTTTCGTTATCTCTTTTATCACAGGTGTCCAGATACTTATTGGTAGATAGTGTGTCTATATATATACAGTGTGTCCGAGATTAAATTATTCAGAAGTAATGGCTTATTATTACTGAACTACCCATCAGAATGTAACAAACTGTTCACCCATTGGGTAAAAAACCCTTCAAAATTTTTTTGGTTAAAAGGCCCGGGATCGCCTGCATGTGCGCGCGTTATTCGGCAATCGCAGACGATAAACTTTTTATACTAACTTCATTAGTACAGATGTGGACACCACAGTAGAAGGTGCAGTGCGTAGTTTGATTACGGAATTTAAAACACTCACGTGTTTGCTCGAAACGAATGGAATGTCGACCCACCAACACCAAAATCTACTCGCCTGTGGGAAAGAACGTTGTAGGAGACGGTTAAAACCCGCCCGGGCCCCCAAAGGTTTTTTGGATAGAAAAACACGTCAATCGCCCGGACCCTTTTTTTGTAGAAGTCCTGATAAATTTATTCGGCAAGCCATTAACGACATTCCTTTCCCCGCTCGGTGGGGTACCCCCTTGTGAATGATTAAAATTACGTTAACAAAAAAATACGACTGAAATTATTTCCCGTGGCGTCCACATTTTTACAAATTAAGCTTAAAAAAGTGTACGTCTGCGGATTGCCAAAAAACCGCAAGTGGGTTGATCGGACTAGACCAAAGGGTTTTTGGGAGAGTTTTCCAATCCAGGGGATGAAACGGATTATTACATTCTGATGGGTAGTTCCGTAATAATAATGCATTAATTTTGGATACTTAAAACCCGGACATATTCTGAATATTTATATATATACATGCAGTTCAATCAAACTTTATTTTACATTAAATATTTTTAAGGTTAAATTCTTAAGTACATCGCCTTAATAATTTGAAAAAGCCCAAAAATTTACCTAGAGTGATGTCAGCTCAAAATATGATACTAATTTTCAACCAATAAAATTTTGTGGAAAGTTGCAAAAATTTTAACCCTTTCCCTCGAGAAAAAAAAATTTTAAAAAACATGCCTTAAGCATAAAACGGGAAATTTTATGTATCCCCCACACAAACTTTATTCTTCTTATTTAAATAATTTTATAAAACAATAAGTTTTTAAAGGTATGGACTCCCCCCAAAATTTTCGTTTTGGAAAAAAACTTGGAAAATTTCTTTGTAGATCCTTCACAAATTTTTTTAAGAAAATTTAATTAAAATTTTCAGAACATGTTTAATTTGTTTATCTTGTTATTATCAAAATCTAATCTCTGTGTATATATTTTGCACTTTTTTTATTTTTAAAAAAAAATCATTAATTTTTAAAAATTGGTTTTTGCATAAAATTTGCATACTTAAAATATTTCAAAATATTACAAATTTTTTTAATTTAACACATATAAAGATGTTTTCATGAGTAAATAAATATTTTTTAAAATTTATCAGAATTTGTGCAACGGCAATTTTTCATCAAAATTTAAATTAAAAAACAACAATTGTTATAGTCTAAAAACCCCCAAAAAACGAAAAAAAGTTTAAGAAAACATTAGTTAAACAGAAGCAAAATTTTTCTTACCTATAAAAATTGGGGAGTTTAAAAATTAAAAAAAGTAGAAAAAAATTTTTTTTTTTCTATTAAAATTTTAAAAGCATTTTCTGAGAAAATTGTTTTTTAATTTTTTTTCACGGCAAAGTTCACTAATATTTTCTTTATATTGAATTGAAATTTTCATAAAACATTTTACTTAGTTTTATCTCCATATAAACTATAATCAAATCTCTGTGTATATATTTATGTATTTTATTGCATTTTTTGTGAGAAAATAACATAAGCTTTTTGTAAAAAATTGAGTGATTAAAAAAAAATAACAAATGTCAAAAGTATTACAAATCTTATAGATATAAACACAGATAAAAAAAATGATGTTATTTATGTATGTATAAATATTATTCGAATATATATTACGTAGAAGTTTCAAAACAAAGTTTGCCTAACTAATTTTTCCCAAAAAATTTTACCAAAATTTTAATTTATACAATTTTTTTTTAATTATATGAAATTATACTTGAATTCCTAGTTTTATGCCCAATTCCAAGTAAAAGTGTTATTGAGTTGAAAATTTATATATTTAAAAAAAAAAGGCCTGTGAATATAGTCACATACCATAAGGTATCCGACTACGTTCGGAACCGTAATTTTAAAAAAGAGCATAAATGGATAATTTTCATGATATTTAGTGTCACTTAAATGAGAATATATGTATAAATTAAAAAAGAACATTTTGATAAAAAAAATTATTTAAATACAATATTTCGGCAAAAAATTAACTTAGAATACCTTTTTTCAAAACGTTCTCCTTTTGTGAAAAATGCTTCTATTATAATAATATTTTGCCTGTATATAGGTCAGCCTCTGTACAGGAGCTCAACTATGATTTTTGAAAAATTCACATTATTTTCAGAGTTGCAACTCATTGAAATAATTATCGGCGTTTTTTTCTTAAACTTTCTCCCTTTTGTTGTCGTAAAAAACATGGATAAACCCACTTCTAAGTTATATATACCTCAAAAATTCTATGTTTGAGCCTCGGTACAGAGGTCTGAACTATATGCAGGCAAAATATTATTATAATAGAAGCATTTTTTGCAAAAGGAAGATATTTTGAAAATGGGTTATTCTATGTTCATTTTTTCTCAAAATTTTGTACTTAAATAATTTTTTATTGTAATACTATTCTTAAAACAATTTTATATACATTTTCTTATCTTAAGTGACACTAAATATCCTAATTATTATCCATTTATACTCTTTTGCAAAATCACGGTCACGAACGTAGTCGGATACCTTAAAACGATCAAATCATTTTTTATATGAATAAAGTAATTTCATGAACAAATACCCATAAGAAAGAAAGTGATGCATATCTTGAAAAAAAATTCATTTTTCAAAACTCAATTCCCATTCGAACAAATCAGGCGAAACTCCAACTAACTTTATTCACAAGACACCGTTTCACGGACGATGACTTGGAAAATCGTTTGACAGCTCGGTCGATAAAAAAATAGGGTTGAAAGATATTTATGTTGAAATGTTACCATTTATATCAACAGCTATTTAGAATACGTCATCTCTTTTACAAATTCGAATAATTTGACGCCTTACACATACGACTACATTACTTTTTTCAATTCCTTGGGCCTCCTACCGAATAAAAAGTTACAAGAATGTTAGTGCCCATATAACTTTTATATGAATATAGGCTTAGAATATATTTTTACCGATAAAAAGACGATAAGGGTTATGAAAACCAATTTGACTTTAGGGGTAAGCAAAACTGGATTGCTTCCAGTTTAGCAATGACCATCAAATTTAAGAAGTGTGTGTGCTTCAAACTTTAAGAAAAATGGGTAAATTTAAAATCAAAAGTTGTGAAAGTCTTCACATGGCTTTTTTGCTGATAAAGCAGTGTTTCTCAAACTGTAGGGCGCAAGCAAATACAGAATTTAAAAATAAAAGATTATTTTTTTTAAAAAAATTATTATTTCTTTGAAAGGAAGCAAAAAATTTATATTCTGTCATAATAAGTGATAAAATAAACATTTATCATGATATAATATACTTATAAATGTATCAGAACTGCACAATGTCTTTGATAATTAATTAATCAATATTAAATTAAGAACAAGTTTAATAAGTACTAAAGCTGGAAATGGTGATAGTATACGAAAGGCTTTTGTTTTCAATGCTGAAAATACATCATCCACAACTACCCAAAATTCAAAGAGTGATTTATTACTAAACTGCCTTTTGATTTTGACAGTTGGTGTAAAATTTTCTTCTTCAGCATTTGAAAGTATTTTCGTATCAATGTACCTGTGTATTTTTGTTTTGTAACCTCGGTATCTTCATTAACTAGAAATTATTTTGCAATGTGTTGCAACTTAAAAATACGAAAAGGAAAGTAACATGATACTTATTCTCTGTTACTTAAAAATAACTTAGTGAAATATCTATTATTTAAAAGTTTTTTATCCATTGGGCTGCTGGATTGGTGTTTTACCATTGCAGACTAGTAAATTCTCAAAACGTGGTTTTCTTTTTAGTGCAGTAGCAAATAGGTGGATACAATCCCGCTGCTAATTTTGAAGCCCAGTTCCCTCCCTAGTGGGAGGCATCTGAGCTCCGAACGATGCGAACCTGTACAAGGATTTAATTTTGCCGAAAGCATCCAATCCAAATAGGTACTCTAGGGATCTTTTAGATTCCGTATAACCATACGACATGGCTGTTGTCGATTTTCTGCATCATTAAAATCCACCGACTTGGGCCGGGGTCGGGGTCGACCCGCAACCTGTGACATCTCACGCGTCCTTTCTCTAACATAACTTCCATTGTGTTCTTTGACGGCCACAATTAATGACAAATCTTTTCCAACCCAAATCCAAGAAGTGAAACGAAGGCTAGATGCAAATAAGATAACCTTTAAAAGGATAGAAGTTTTAGTGAGCGGGATGGCAATTTAGAGAAAGTTCAGTTCAGAGAAGATAGAAGTGTTGATAGACGGCTTACCTAGAATCACGTAAACCTCGCCATTCAATCAAGGTACATACCATTGTACGCCCACTTGGAGAAATATTTGAAGTAGATTGGACGTTGAGTATTCAACCAAGGTAGGAAGATTATATCTGAACGCGAATATATTATTGAGATTGAGAGTAGGCGGATATAGTATAATTATATTGATAAGTGATCTAATTGCGCGATCTGTGTTAATTAAGACTACGTGTTTTGGTTTATTCTCACTTAATATAAGTTTGTTAGATATCTAAGTAATCTGCTTTAAAATTTTTAATAAAGTCGTATTAAGAATTCTAAAATGTCTCATCATTTCGAGAATCCCACACCTCTAACTTACGCTGAAACCCCACGATATGGTCATCGAAGGTCGAGCATGTCGCAATCCTTAGGTGCAGAACGCAAGCGACAAACCAACCACGCCACCCAGCCGGCTGGTGTATAACTTTTGTATATGTTATTTTTTTAAAAGTAATATATACAAAATTTAATTCTTATCTTGATAAATTTTACGATTTATAACTAAGAGGGTTTTGAAGTTTTCGCGTCAAAGTGCATTATTATTGCTTGCAATACATGAAAACTTGCAATACATGGGGCACGATGAAAATTATGATTGAAAATTGAGTCGCAAATATTGAAAGTTCGAGAAGCATTGTTATAAGGTAGATAAACGATAATATATCTCAACTTCTGACAATTCAGAGTTGCTTCTTTGAATCATTTTAATATAGACTGCAATTCCATTCAAAAAGCGCATAGTTTTGTTTCATGAAAAATCCTCCTATATTCCTTAAATCTATCTCGAAGTTCTGTTTAGTGATGTATAACGTCAAGGTCACTGCTACTTGCATAGCATTATTAAAAAAAATATCTCTTTTTTTGCCTGCAAATCATATTTCTATCCGCAATACTCTTTCGGCGAGAAGACAATAAATTACAAAATTTCCGTACTAGCACATAAAAATTTAATATTGGTACATGAAAAATATCGACATTTTTATGTTTAGTATACAGTAAACCATTTTTAAATTACTGAGAGAAAAGGACAATTTTTGTAGGAAATTTGGATTAATGTAAACTAAAAGTAATTTGAATCTGAAATGAACATTTGATTGATTCCCAGATGTAGATTAAAATCTCATTAAGCCATTTCTCCATCGCAGCCCGGCAGAAAATGAACATAAAAAAATGATTGTTTTTCCCAGAAACGACATTTTTAGGGTGGGATTGTTTTCGTTAATGACTGCCCGAAAAGATTCTCTTTTTATTTATTAAATTTTGTCTTCTTGTTTTTTCCATTTATTTGCGTTGTTGGAATACGTTCATTTTTAACTGTTCAAGAAAACACTTTTTTTTTTGTCGTTCCTTTCTTCTTTTGAAAAAAAAGGTATTATTTTTTTAAAAGGTTAGAAATTATACTTATTATGCTGCCCAAGCAAATCGCAGAAATTCAAATTACTCATTTCAAAGGGATTTGCAGCTCAAAAATTTTATTGTCACTATTTGAAAGAAGAATAAGTAATTCATAAAATTCATCATACTTTAATTAAGGTATCCACTACAGGATAATTTTTTAAAAAATGGAGATATTGTTTTTTTTGTGTTTTAGATTTATTTAGTACATTTTAAGAAAAAAAGGCTAACATTAAGACCAAAAAAAAATATTACTAAAAAAAAGGAAAAAATATAGTAACAATTGACAAAATACAAAAACGGGACCTTTTTTTCAATAGTAAATGAACAAATTCTCGTTTTCAAATTTGGTGTATTACTTTTTTTCCCTTTTTTTTGAAAAAAACTTTTTGGATAAAGTTTTTTAATTTTTTTAAAAAATCTAGGCACACTTTATCTTATTGTATGTAGCGATAAAAAAACGTGATTATATTAAAAAAGAACTATAAATTTTGTAATAAAACAGTGGGATAAATCTGAAGGAAAAAACATTTTACTGTTATACATCTCAAAAGTTTCACAAATTAATTTAAAACTTTTTTGGTAATCGTATTTCCCGTTTGATTTTTCAATAAAACCATTTCGGGGTAAAACCTTTTAAAGTTTGACGACATCTTATGTAAAATTATGGCTCAGCCCTTACTAAAACATCTGTAGCCTTATAATAAAACACTCGGGTTTTTTTTTATAAGGCCAATAAGATGGCCTATAAAATAATATTAAAAAAATCGTTAATTTCTTTAAAAAAATCATGATTTTAGGGTAGTCGTATACCTTAAGACTGATTTTCCCAATATTAGAACAAAGCTGTATTGATTTTATACTAATTCGTTCCCATTGTAAAATAATATGAAACATATCTTTAAATATTCTTCCTTGAAAATATATAAAATGTGATTATTAATCCACAAGTTTTTTCAGAAGACACAATTTTTTTTTCTTTATATTCCAAATAAGCAAATACAATTTTTCAGAATAGGAATAAAGCTCAAAAATTGGACTCAAAAACTTAACTAAACAGAAAAAAAAAAAACATGGTAGTTAAACGGAGATACACAAATAAAATAAACAACGGTCTTATAAAAATAAATTATACATTTATTAAGGGCAATTATTTACAAGGGAAGGCTAAGGGTTAGTAAAAGTAATGAAAGCATCGCCAAAGATAATAATGGTGGATTCCACGGGAATCTCTCAGCATCTCTCGTCCCCTTCCTGCCTACTCCATTTTTTTTCCCCAATTTCCCCCTCATTATTCTTTCGGTCAATGATTCTTGTGTTATCCTCGAACTGCCTTGTCAGTTAGATCGTGCTCTCTTCGCATTACTTCAGCGGAGAATATAGGAAAAACACCACAACGAGCAAATCCATTCCACTTGTATGGTTTAACATAAAATTTAGGGGTTTGTTTTTCCCCAAAGTGATCCTAGAAAATTTATTGGATTAAAAGAAAAAATATTATTTCATGAATCCATAATATGAATTAAGGGATTAACGATAAAACACCATTAATGAAATCTTATAAATTCAAAAATTTTTAGTTAGGAACAAACTATATTTGAATATATTTTTTAAAAAAGCCTTTTTGGAAAAATTTCAAAGAAATAACTAATCTAGTATAAGTCAGTCAGTTAAAAGGTAGAAGTTTAAATCTCTTTTTTTAAATAACCATACCCAAAGTTGACAAAAATATTTATTCTTAGGTGGGTTTTACACTGTGTCTTCAAATTAGTTGGGCAAAGAGAAGGATTTGTTGCATGCAATATACAGGAAAATTATTAAAGTACAAATTATTTTAAGATGAAGTCCAGTGAGTGAGTGGTAGTGAGTGAGTCTTCCACGCCATCTGTCCGGAGTTCAAATCTCGGCCTGGGCACAATCGACTCAACCTTTCATCCTTTCAGTGAGTCGATAAAAGAATGTTGTGGACTCCTTCGAATCCAGCACTCGTGCTTGGTAATCTCGTGTTTTGATCGGGATGGAATAACTCACTACTCAAATTATTGACTACAGTACTTCTTTACAAATTTAACAAGACTTTATAAAATATTTTTAAATATACTATCGTCAAACGTTATACAGCACTCGGAAATATGGTAACTTGCAACTGACCCTTAACATTCTCACTCTCTCTCGAGTGTCTGTGGGCGTACCACTACATCTTTATAGAACCCCTCTATATTCACATCTCCCTCTGTATTTGGACTCTAACAGGAATACCAAGCTTGCTTGGGATCTGAACACTGTAGGTTTTCGCGTCAGACTGACCACTTGACCGAAACTTCTGAAAATGCAATCCGTCGCCTAAGGCTACGTAACCTGAGATAGGCACAGTAGGCCTTACCGTTTATGGGTTTTTGCGGCCCTGAGTTCAATTCAGTATTATTTTAAGATAGAGAAAAAGTTAAAGTTTACAATTACCATAAATGTTCCATGTGACTTCCTTTCATTACTCTGCAAATACTCCATTGGTAAATCAGCTCTTGTCACGGATTTTCCAGCATGTTTTCGTCGATCAAATTAGTTGCAGTGCAGAATCTTGATTTTAATTCAGGAATTCACGCAGGAAACTGCGCAGTGAACACTTGGTCCTTGATAAAACCCCATACACCGAAATTCTTTGGGAAAGATCTGGTATTCGTGGTGACCATTGAATAACACCTCCACGAAAAATTCCAAACTGGTACCTCAGCATTGAGGTAAAATATAACATCGTTGTGGTAGTGACAAAGCACTCCACATTCTGATGAAAAATGCAACCTCCTCTCATTTTGCGTATATTTGTGTGTTTGGCATAAGGAAAATCTGTCGAATGTAGGTAAATGCAATAAAACAATAGCATCTCTTTTGGTTTTTGTATTCTGGAACAAATTTATCGTACTAGCACAGGAGAATGATTTTCGTGAAACCAGAGAGAGTTTTTCTCTTTTTTAGCATCACTCTGTACCATTTAATAATAATTTCATTTAACCCGCGGTCACTCGCGCCTGTTTTGCTACCGTCAAAGTTACTCGCGGGGTGTAGAGAACACCCCAAACTTTGTACGTGTATTTAATTATGAAAAATAAAATGTCATTATGATACATATTTTATAAAGTACAAGATGTTTTTGTGCTTTGCATAAATAAAATTATTAAACTTATTGCATACAAAATGAGACTAACATTAATTTAAACTAAAACATGCTGTAAATTTTCATTTTAAAACACATAATTTTATATTTTTTTCATAAACCATATATATATAAAACGTATATACCAGTAATAAATATACTTTTATAATTAATGAGATAATGATCGTAGAAAGTAGAAAAAATAATATTTTAATCATTTTCCAAACATTTAGAGCAGACTGTATACATATGTTCAACTTCAAGTGGGAGTTTTTCAGCTCCCCAGATAAACTTTGTAGGTCATTACATTCCAACTGTTCGAGAAAGAGAGATACATCAAGCCTGAAGGTTCAATGATCTAAAATGTGCAGCTACAGAAAAAATCGTGGTTCTGCGCATTCTTTTTAGAATCCTGGGAGGATTTTCTTGTTGCTGGGGTGTACAGAACACCCCGCGCGATTGATCGCAGGTTAAGTAATATTTAGCCCTGCAGTCTCATTCCTCTTGAACTATCTCAAATTAAGCAAGTATATTGGGTGACACTGTAGAATAGCCCAATAGTTGACGTGATTTTAAAAAATCGCCCACTTGTCGCGCTCTCACGTGTTACCCTTTAGAGTAGCAACCAAACCTGAAGATGTAAAAACGCGAAATTCAAGATGGCGGAAGAGTGAAATAATCACAAAAAAACATTTAAGAAACTTTTAAATCAGAAAATCGTTGTTAAATTAAAATAAGTTAAAAAACTTAAATCGTTAATGAAAAATTTCCTTAAAAATTAAATAAATATTACTTTTAGTTAGTTCAATTAATTAATAAAATAGAAAAAATACGCTATTTTCAAAACCATCACTTACCGCATTTTTACCTTCCTTTAACTCAATTCCATGTTTTCCCACAGTTTGGACATACATACAAAGATCCAATTGAACCAACTTTCATGTATTATTCTAACAAAGCTTCCTTTCCCAAAACAGGTAACATAGCAAAAAACATTTCAGAATATTCAGCATGCCTCAACAAACATTCCTTCACATTTGCAGCAACACTAATATCATCGGCAGATATTGTAAGTATGTAAATATATATATATATATGTTTGTGAAGAAAAAGAAATTTACCTTAAAAAATGTATTCACGCCGGAAGAACGAAGAAAAAAAAATAAATTATCAGTCAAATATCCTACACAAAATGTCCCACGAAAAAGTAGACGCAGAAATGTGATGACTATAGAAGTGTTTTAGTCTGAAAAAAAAATCGAATAAAAATCGTAGCAAATTCTAGGGATACCACCAAAAATATTAACTAATAAACAATTACTTTTTGTATGCCAGAATAATAATAATAACATGATATATATTACAATAAATAATAAATTACAAAAAAATATTAATAATAAAATAAAATAATGCTGGCAACCACAGAACCGAATTCTATAAAACTATTCTCAATCCAAAAAAAAAAGTACAGTGTAAAAGTGTGCCGATACAATATTCCTTCACAGTTCCGAATTAAGCTCTGTTAGCACAATAGGCTAAATTCAATTGACGTCATAGTTACACATGATAAGTGACAAACCACGTGTTTTGTCAAATAACTCAAAATTCATGTGACGTCATAGTTATATGATAAAGACAACCACGTATTTCTAGCCGCTAGTCTAAAAATTCACGTGACGTCATCGTGTCACTATAAACACAATCATATGTTGTTGTGAAGTTGGTTACTAATGCCACCTGGATCGGTAGAGGCCAGATCAAGGCCCACGAAATTCATCATGGCAAAGGGCTATGTGAGGCCAGTCGTTAGCCGTAGCTTTGAGTACCATACAGGTGACAGAGCGATTTAGCTCGGTTTCAACCTAGTTTTGAGAGAGAACTCCCTGGGGATGATCAGGGGCCTCCCACCTCTCTTTCCCTTCCATCATCTCACGAGAGGACTTGCGGCTCACAGGTAATTTAATGTACCGCCATGCCGCGCAGGCGCTATACATTTACAAACATCCATATAATCTGCGGGATTCGAACCTATCCCAACGGCACAGTAGTCAGCGTCACTAACCACTATACCAGATGGGCGCGACTACAATCATATGTTCTCAGCTTTCAATCAGTTCATGAGCCTTCGTTGTTGCCAACTTTTGCTGTTGGCAATAATCTTCCGTTAAAAAGTAAATATTTGTCAATGATAGTAATGCACAAATACATTTTATAAAAATAATTTTATTTAAAATGCATAAACTAAGAATTGTTTTTAAAAAATTTTAATTTTTGAAGAAATTTTTTATTAGATTTGAAAATGTTTAACTAGTGATGGAATTCGATATTTTTCGTAGTTTTACAAATAGAACAACAAGCATAATTAATTTACCGTCTGTTTAATCTCAATGGATAAAGTGCGTTTGTCTTTTCATGTGACCGTCATGAGTTGAGTTTATCAATCCGGAAAACGCAAAAACAAATTGAACCAACCAGTAGCTAATTCTGCTATTTAACCGAATATTGCATATGTGTGTATGAGAGTCGATATATATAAACTTAGCGATCAAGAGACATACAACCTAGAAAACAAATGACGACCTTAAAAGTACAGGAATCTTAAAATAAAAAATTATTCGAAGATAGATGCAAAAGCTTATACTTAAAACACACAGCTCGCCACCTAAATCAATACCGACAATAAAAAGAAAACTCCCAAAATATGTACCAGTTTATTTTATTTCAAGGATTTAGAAGAAACTTCTCTTCCTGAAACATTTCTGATAAAAAGAAATTCCAGTTGTTCTATCACGATCCGTCTTTCCTTGTCGGTTACTTAAGAAGATTGTGAGAGCAACTTCACTGCTGTCAATTTGTCCAAAATCCTCCATTTGGACCCGGCCTCTCGAATAAAAGTACTTTTTACCTTCTTTTGTGTCATTCGCGATGGCAGCAGTCGGCTTCGAGAATCTTAAATGCTTCTGGAGTGCCTGCCAAAAGGATCAAGGCTTCGAAGGTACCTGGTTTTTAAGAAGATTAAATGAAAAATACAGTTTGAAACAACGTTTATATTACTTTAAACATAACTTCTAACGATGGTGAGTTTTCTACCTTTGTAGAAAAAGAGAAAAAATTCTTATCTCTCTTGGGTTACAAAAAAAAGAAAAGAAATAGAAATGAAGGTCTTAGGATATATAGAAATTCCGTTAGATTTGTGTGGAAACAGCTTTTTCTAGTAATTATCGCATGCTTGTTTACACACATATTACACGACATTGATACAAGATTCATGAAACTATTGCCAGTATGAATATTTAACAAATTCCAATGTTTACCTCAAATTGGTTACATTATATACCTGAGTATTTTAAGGTATCCGATTACTTTCGAACGTGAATTTGTGTACATAATGGATACTTTCAATATATTTAGTGTCACTTAGATAGAATATATAGCCTAAAATTGTTTTAAGCGACATTGGGACAAAAACAATTTAAATCAGTGCATTTCGACAAAAATTAACTTAATAATTTTTTCAAAATGCTCCTTTTGGGAAAAAATGCTACTATTATAATATGATGTTGTATGTAGTTTCTCAGACCTTCAGTACAGAGGCTCAACACGAATTTTGAAAATTATTATTTCAGAGTTATAAACTCATTGAAATAATTTTCGGCGTTTTTATTAAAATTTTTCCCTCTGTTGTCAAAAACATGATAAAAGCACTTCTAAGCGGCTTCCAAAAATTTTAGTTGAGCCTCTGTAGAGAGGGGTCTGAGCTATATACAAGTAAAATATTATTATATATAATAGAAGCATTTTTCACAAAAGGAGAATATTTTGAAAAGGGGTCATTCTATGTTCATTTTTTGTCAATATATTGTACTTAAAATTTTTTTTATTGCAATACTATTCTTTAAGCCATTTTATATACATTTTCTAATCTAAATGACACTAAATATCATAAATATTATCCACTTATTCGCTTTTGCAAAATCACGGTTACGAACGTATTCGTATACCTTAAGACATATTATTTATTTTTTTGCAACCCAAAAGTTGCCGGTGCAAGAGAGTTCGAAGAAGAAGCAAAAATGATTTTTAAAAATACAGTAGAACGTTGTTTATCCGAACGTTTATTATCCGCAGCGTCAAATATCCGGACCAGTTTTTTTTGTCAACTATGTGTAATACGTTTTCGAACGGTGCAATGCTCAACAGTTGTTTCGAGAGAAGCCAAAATTGACGAGAAAACCAAAGGCCAGGGATATATTTGGAGAATTTCAGATGTGTGAATTGGAATAAGCTGTGGCCAGATTTAGAAGGCGAAGATTTTAATGACGACCGCAGAAAGGAGATTAGCGACTTTGTGTACAATCGATCCCAGAATTTCAAGAATGCGATGAAGAAGACGTAGAAACCTGGATGGCATGTGATGTAGAAGACTGTGGATTTCAAATGCAGATTGATGACGAGATTATACTATTTTTTTCAAAATTATGGGGTTGTAACTCGAATAAACGACTTTAAAACATGCGTGTATTGTACACGCACACTTCTGGTTCATTTGTAAAAATATATTATATACGGTATACATGACGAATATACCTAAAAATTAAAAAATGCAGCTTGAAAGTATGGGTGCCCGCTATACGCCGGATTTTACAGTATATATGCATGTACAGTAAGACCTCGTTTAACACTGTTTCGCGCGATTTAGCGCTCTTTATTTCAACCCGGGGATTCCCTCGAAATTGCTCGTTGCGCCACAGGGATTCTGAAATTGCCGGCTGCTACGGGGATTCCCCGGAAATTGTAGGTTTCAAAATATGTACATAACATATCCGAAACAGTGTAATTTTGTGTTTTGTTTGCAGATGTACACGCATTTTTATCATTTGAAAAATTTCTTGACATCATTGTAAGTATAAATTTATGTAATACTATAACGATTAATACCGTGACAAATATTATGATCTTTAGTTTTTTATCATGGGTTATAATGAAAAACAAGGAAAGAAAGCAACTAGAAAAGGCATTTCACTGGAAACTAAAATGTAATTGATTAGAAGATTAGATTCTGGTGAACGTGTCCATCTCAAATTAGTGTTGCATTGAATTTGGCAACTTCAACAAGATGCCTTCTAAGAAAAAGGCGGAAACATAGAATATATAGACTGAATGATCTGACTTACTTAGAATTTTATTCGTTTTTATATGTATATATTCGATTATATTGTTTTTATTTTTGTAAGAAATAAATGTTTGGTTTTATTTTTATTAAAAAAAACATAATTATCAAATTTAATACCTAACCAATTTTCTATCCATTTTTCACTAACCCCATTATTTACATGTTAAGATAGCCTCGTTTAGCGCTGTTTCGCATTACGCTCTACTCTGATGGAACGTATCTCCCGCGTTAAGCGGGGTCTTACTGTATTTAAGGTATCCGACTCTACGTTCCGAACCGTGATTTTGCAAAAGCTATAAATGGATAATATTTATGATATTTAAATTCACTTAGGTTAGAAAATGTATATAAAAGTGTTTTAAGAATAGGATTACAATAAAAAATTATTTAAGTACAATATTTTGACAAAATATGAACATAGAATGACCCATATTCAAATAATCCTCTTTTTGTGAAAAATGCTTCTATTATAAAAATATTTCGCCTGTATATACGTCAGACCTCTGTACAGAGGCTCAACTAGAATTTTTGAAATATATAACTTAGAAGTGGGTTTATCCGTGTTTTACGACACACACACACACACACAACAGAGGGGACACATTTTAAGAAAAAAACGCCGATAATTATTTCAAATGGTTGTAACTCTGAAAATAATGTGAATTTTTCAAAACTCGTAGTTGAGCCTCTGTACAGAGGACTGAGCTACATACCGGCAAAATATTATTATAATAGAGGTATTTTTCATTAAAGGAGAACATTTTGAAAAAAGGTTGTTGGAAGTTAATTTTTTGCCGAAATATTGTATTTAAATATTTTTTTTTTTTGTCAAAATGTCCTTAAAACAATTTTATACAAGAATTCTAAAATCTATATATCTATATATGACACTAAATCTATATCTATATATGACACTAAATATCATGAAAATTAACCATTTATGCGTTTTTTTTTAAAATCACGGTTCCGAACGTAGTCGGATACCTTAATAAAAATCAGTGAAACAAAACATTCGCAAGCACTTAATGAAACTTTATGCAAAACTTATAAGTTTTTTGAAAAACAAAACATTTATTGAGTTTCAGGAAAATAATCTGATAGTTCTCTTTGTATTGTCTTTTTAGTAGCAAATTATCCACAAATTGTTCGATATCGTCCATTTTCTTATTCATTTCAAGAATGAAATGTACGCATAATTTTTCACGATGTTTCCCATTTCGAATGTTTTTGTGTGGCGATTATAAGAGGGTGGCGGTTAAGAGAGTCACTTAGATAAACACAGTGGTCCCGTATTACAGATTTTCTGAGTGTATTTCTTAGCTTAGTCTCATTTCTACGAAACATGTGAAAATCCCCTCTCTTTTATTACGCAGACCTCTTAATACTCACTTGCGTGGCTGGTTTATCCCTATTTTGTTCATTACCAGAAGAAGTATTTTGTAAGCTGGAACGATTTTAGTTTTAGGCATGTATTCTTAATTAGGTTCGAGATAAATTTTTCGAAAATTGATTTTCTGAATAATTGTATTGTTTTAAAGAACATAAATACGCTTAAAAGTTATAATTATTGAATAACTAACATGTATCGCCCTTTTTTGAAAAAAAAAAAATTATTTTTAGAAAGTTTAGCAAAATTTTGCTAAGAAAACGTACAATAAAACAATTGCAATATTAGGCAATTTTAATCGTCATTGATATATTCTTTTGATCCCCCAAAAGTGTCGCAAACCGTGGTGATAAAAAATATTTTAAGAAATAAATATTTCATTAGCATTTAAATTTGATGGTCGCGATTTTTCGTCAAAGTTACTGCATGTTCTAAACTAAAAAATGGCTGTAAAATGTGATTAAATGTAGCTGCCGCAAAAACCTGTGGTTTGTTACATAACTCTGAAGGGCCCATAGCATATATGTGTTATAAATTTCATTGCATTTGATTGAATTATGTTTAGAGATATCCTCGCTTTCCGTGCACAAATTTTCATGAAAAGTTCATTCTTCAAAAAACGAATTAAAAAAAAAAAAAATTTTATTAGATAAAGTATATGCTATAAAAAGTACATAAACAACTCTCTAGTTTTATGTATTAGTCCTTCTTCCTCAATAATTAATTTCTTTTTTCCCTAATGACCCAAACAACAGCAAACATGAAACAACTAAAAAGCACTTTTTCAACCTTGTCGGATACCTTAAGAGGAGAAAAATGCATGAAAATACATAATAGTTTATCAAGACCGTTGTATCATTTCCGTTATTTCGTCTTAAGGTATCCGACAACCCTACAATCATGATTTTTTTTAAAAAAAAAACTGACAATTTTTTCTCATGATTTTATTTTATAGTTCTGTAAAAGTACCGAGTTTTTAATTTTTTCCATTTACCAGAACAAAAACTACAAGTGTTTTAGTAAAAGCGGATGCCATAACTTTACATAAGATGTCGAACTTTAAATTGCGTTTTACTCCAAATGCGTTTTTTATTAAGTTCGTTCTTTTTTAAGTAATTTGCTGAAATTTTTTCTGTAAGTTTTGTATAACAGTAAAAGTGTTTTAACCTTCAGGTTTATCAACCACTGTTTTATTAAATTATTTATTGTTCTTTTTGTGAATGCAATCACTGTTTTTAGCATTTTCATATAATAGCTAAGATAAAGTGCTCTGGTTTTTGTAAAAATTAAAATATATCTTATTCTGAAGGTAATTTCAAAAAGGAAAAGCAAAGTTATTTATCAAATGTAAAAAAATGGGAATTTGTCCATTTATTATTTGTATAGAGCAAGCCCTGTTTATTTAATTTTTTTGTCAATTTTTACCCCTTTTTTACCATTTTAGTAGTAATAATTTATTTTTCTCCTCTTAAATTTACCCTTTTTTTCTTTAAATGTGATCAATAAATCTAAAAATCGTAAAAAAATCTCCATATCTACATTTTTTAAAAAAAATAGTTGTCGCAAGTAGTCGGATACCTTAAGCTTTTTCGCGTTAAACGAATTTCATTGTATTTATATTATCCTGAATTCGCCATATGAAATTCTCATTTCCATTATTTTCTAAACGGATATATATGAGTATTTATACCCAACGCCAAACACATTTATCTCCCTAATGAAAGCATATTTACCAAAAACAAAAGAAAAAAAAATACCACAATACGAAGCTTTTATAAGTAGGAAACTTCCAATACAGAGTGCATCTCAAACTTTCAATATCATCGATCCAATATTCAATCATAACTTCCATTACCCCCTTCATACAATAACAATATATTAAATTCAATAATAATATACTTTGACGCTAAACCTACAACCTTTTAACCTCTAAAGTGCCACCGGCGTATATAAATGTCTCGCTCAGCCAGTGTATTAATCACCCCGGACGTATATATACGTTTTTCGTAAGATCTTTTCAGTGAACTGCTCTCCATAAAAGTATTCTGAAGGCTTTGGAATACAATAAAAAGACATTGACCGAGTTTGTGAAGGATTTACTTATTTCAGAGGATTTGATTATTTATTCCTTTTCTAGCCCCCCTACCCCCAATACACCACATTCGCTCGCATATATGTTAAACAGTGGTTTGGGAGCGAATCGTGTAATTTTTAATCGGCATTTAACAGATTAATTATAAACCATAAAAATTATCAAGATAAGGGTTTTGTTGCATATATTTTTTATCTATGATAAGCCAATAGGGTCACTGGTAATTATTAAACTTGTTCTAACTTAGTATTTTTAAATTAACTTCAAAATACATTGCGCAGCACTGATATATTTATAAATATATTATGTGTGTATAAATGTATGTTTATATTTTTTATCTTGTCAAGATGTATTTTTTTTAAATTTCAATAAATCCGTAGTTTTCTTTTTTTAAATAATCTTTTGTTTTCGGCTTTTCAATATGCTCGCGTCTTCCTCGTTTGTTTATCACGGCTCCCTAAGGGGGTGTGCCCCACAGTTTGAAAAACTCTGCTTTAAGGGATTTCAAACAGGTGACACTGTAGCTAAAATGTACGTTTCGGAGATGTAAAATCGAAAGTAACGCCATCTAAAGGTCGAAATAAGAAAATATACCGTAGCATTGCAACACCTCCTGCCATCAGTTAATGATTTTGGATATTTTCCATCTTATGAAGAACGAAAATTAAAATTCTTTGTTATAGAAATAATCGATTAAGGAATTATTTTGAGAAAATACCAGAAAAAAATTGTAATCGAAAGCGGAATTCGACAGAAAAATATTTGGTTTTGATGAGATAGCTTATACAACATCAACTCCTACATAAATGTGGCATTCTTTGAGATTTTTACTGAAATTTATGTGGACTATTTACACAATATGCGTAACAAATTATTTTTAGGGAAAAAAAATTAATGAAACCTTATTTTGGATGAAAAGTATTTGGAGACTTGTTTTTCGTCTCCAAATAATTGGTTTAATATTTATATTTGTGGATTGTTTTTTTCTATAATTGTTTTAATATTTTATTATATTTTATACATGATTCTCATTTTTAACAAAATATCTAAGAGAAAACTCAACATTTAAGTCATTGGGTTTGACTGTTTGAACAAAGAGAAAAATGACGTGTTTGGCTTTGGCTTAAGGAGGATTACGGTAAGAAAAGACAACGTGTATTGAAAGAAGCTCTGTCTTGTTTCATTTTTCTTTTGAATATCTGGTTCTAAGTGTCATCTTATTAGTGTTTAAGTTATCCGACTATTTGCGACAACTTTTTCTTTTAAAAAAATTGAGGTATGGGAGTTTTTTTGCAGTTTTTAGATTTATCTAGTACATTTGAAGAAAAGTATGCTAAAATTAAGAAGAGAAAAAGACATTGTTATTACTAAAATGGGAAAAATATTGGTAAAAATTTACAAAAAATTACATAAACGGGGCCCATTTTGTACAAAAAAATTACGAGTAAATTTCAAATTTTAATGTATTACTTTGCTATTTCTTTTTGAAATGACCTTCAGGATAAGAGATATTTTCTTTTTTACAAAATCCAGAGCACTTTATCTTAGTTATTAAATGAAATTGCTTAAGAACACAGTGATTATATTCACATAAAGGACAGTAAATTTTGTTAAAAAACAGTTGAAAGGTTAAAACACTTCTACTATTACACGGAACATACACAAAAAATTTCAGTTAATTAGTTTCAAATCTTTTTGAGAAATCGCTCTCCCCGCTTGAGAGAATTCTCAAAAAAAAAAACACACATTTAGAGGCAAAACGTATTATTTTTAAAAGTATGACATTTTGCTTAAAGTAGTGGTATCTGCTTTATTAAAACACTTGTAGTTTTTATTCTAGTGAACGGAAAAAAATTAACTTGGTATTTTTATAAAGCTAATAAGATGGCCTATAAAAATAAAATTGCAAAAAAATTGTCAATTTTTTGAAAAATTCTCAATTTTAGGGGAGGTGGATATTCAAATGCACATCGTTTTACTTTTGATAAATCGGTATCAATTGTACAGAATTTTTGAAACTATTTTATTCCATTTTACAAAGAAACGATAATGGTCTCTATCTTGCAATCAGAAATAAATCGTTCGCCCACCTTCTACCATTACCCAAATATAATACTTAATTCATTCAATAAGAAACTCATTTAGCCTACAATTCACCCAACGAATGCAACTAATGGGTAAATGCAACATTTATTGAATTATCAGAGACTACTTAGGGTCAGAGACATTTCCTTAATTAGCAAAATCACTGATTCCTTCTTCTTATGCTGCATAAATTCCATAATCTTATTTTGTGCGTATTTTTCTTTCTTCGCTAAACAAATTATCTGTCTCTAAAAAATTGATGAAGGCTCATTTGATGGCCGAGGCAAATTAGATGAACCGATTATATTTTCTACTATTATTACTTAGAGTGCATCATATTAAAATGTAAAAAGATTGAAGCTTTTTATAGCGATAGTTAACAGATGTATTGTTTTATAGAAGAATAATAAAAAAGTTAAACAGGTTCTGAATTTAACGGAGAAGAGGGCTACATTTACTTGATGTCAGGTACGTCTTAAGGCATGAGCCGATTGGGCTCGGTCCCAGGGCATCCCTCTCGGGGGCCTTTCGTTCTCAGCTCTGTCTTAATAAGATCATGATCCGGATAATATTAATGGTCAAATATTTGCCCCGTACACATTTTCCAAAGAACAAGGAATTTCAAACAGCATGTCAACTGACAATAGTGATGACTGTATTATTATGTGATGATTGTTGTCCATGTCTAGGTCTAGTCCTAATACCATAAACAATTATTCAACTCATTTAGTTGAAATGTGGCCGTCGCTCAAACCAATTCGTTCCTAGGGTTTTGAGATTGTGAGTCGTGCACATTTATTAGTTTCAAATTCCCATTTGAATGAGTGTTTGACTATGCATACTTTGTACTTTCTAATCTTAAAGATCTCAGAAAGGTCATAATTTTACGTAGAGGCCCAGGGCCTCAAAAAGGAAGATTTCTCTGGGCTCAGGGCCTCAGAGAGTCTTAAGATGTCCCTGTTGACGTCTGCCATGTTCTTTAATGATTTACTGAGTATCTTATCTTATATAAAGAAATATTTGTTTATGCATGATTGTCACATTAAAAAAGTGTCATGCATGGATTCCCTGTCATCTATATAATGCACACAGATCAACAACAAGCATATATATGAAGTCAAAATAGTACTACATATCTTCAGTTAAAGTTATAGTAAATACAGTTTTATTGCAATACAAAATAAGCGACAATGTCAAAATCACATGATAACTACAATCGCGGATCTCCCCCCAATCAGTTCGTAAATTCATATAGCCTCATAGTCACATGATAAATGCTATAGTGTGTCTCTTTCTAATTAGTTCATCTACTTCATTGTTGCCAACTATTGATTTTTTCAAAAACTTTATTTTAAAATGTTCATGTATGTCAACAATAATAAAGCACATAAGAATGCAAAATGAAGCCCAATTTCTCAGCAGTAGAGTATCGCGTTTCCCTACCACAGGTCCGGGGTTCAAACCCCAGGCTGGGCAGTGTCAACTCTGCCTTTCATCCCATCACAGGGTCGATAAAGGATTACCAAGTTTGTGCTTGGGAACTAAACACTGTGGTTTTCTCGTCAAACTGACCGCCTGACCAGAACTTCTCTTGCATCTCGGTGCTCTAGGTCATGAAAATTGAGATAGGTCTTGCCCCTCTATGGACTGTTGCGTCACTGAGTTTAGTTTAAGTATGCAAAATAAATTTGATTTAATCCCTTAACTTCCTGCGTGATTTTCTCCCCAGTGACACCCTTTTTCACATAGAACCGCGTATATAGTGTATTGCGGATGAAAAAATGGCAGAAATAAGCAAATTTTTCTCTTTTTAAGTAAATCCTTCGCAAACACTGTCAAGGTCATTATTTTGGGTTTCAAAACCTTTGAAATAGCTTTATTGACAGCAGCGCAAAGAATATATTCGTGTTTCGACAGTAAGTATATATTCGCTTGGGGGCATTTAACACGTCGGTTGAGTGAGACGTATATATACGTCTGTGGCAGCTAAGGATTTAAATGTATAAAAAAAATTTTTTATTTTTAAATCTTTTTGATGAAAGTTTTTCCGTATTAATTGAAATTCTTTACCCAATTATAAAATTTGCAATTTGGTCTAAATTTTACATAACCGTATCACATTTAAAATAGACCTAAGTGTCCTTAATGAAAGCAGCGATGGAAGTCACTATGAAAGCAGTGTGTGTCTCGATAGATGATTGAACAAAGAGACTTGTATGATGTCAAAAGGTATGTCACTTTTCAATAAATAGTTCAATATTTGAAAGTTAAAGATAAAATAAAACATTAAGAAGTTTTAGTTATATATATATATATATATATATATATATATATAATATATTTTTTGATCATAATGTTTTTAATTTTAATTCCTTTATACTTGTATCAGAACTTTTGGCACTACTAGGTATGTTATGCAGTTGCATTTTACTCAATCATTCTTTGTCATAAATCCATATACTATTTTTCACTGTTTGGAGAGACAGTTTATACCGTAAAACCGTAAAATGCATTTCGTTTCCATTCTTACTTATTCACAAAAGAGTCTAAAAATTTTACCGTAAAATCTGGCGGAAAACGCTCACCTATACTTTCAAGCTGCCATTTTTAATTTCTAGGTATATTCGCCATACAACAAGCACCCTCTTTTTTACGAAGAAACATGAAATGTAAGTATGCAAAGCTCTTATGTTTTGAAGTCATTTTTTGGAGGTATTATTCCAAGCCTTAGAAAAAAAAATAGCATAATTTTAGAGCTACAACCCTTAAATTTCATTAAGTATGCCCTTTATTTTAAATGAACAGTATTTTGATATATGCAGAAGTCTAATTTTTTTTCTACGCTTATCCTTTATTTTTTATTTTTAAAGCTATCATTTTTATATTCGGCGTATAACGCGCACCCTTAAATGTCGATCTTATTTCTTATGTTTAAAGTGCTCGTTATACGCCGGATTTTACGGTAATGTGGGTTCACTGGAGTGAGTGATATTTATGTTACACTATAAAGCTGCACGAGGCTATTGGTGACGTACCTCGTAATTTTGAACCATGGTCAAGTGACGAGGACAATACCTGAACATGCACCCTTTCTCCTAACTTCCACACCACAACAATGAGAGGATGTTTGAGCCTTGACATATTTCACGCACATCGGACCCTTCTTCACGGCGGATCTTCAGCGGTTTTTCGCTCGAATTCATGACGTGCCAGCCAAGAGTCCATGACTTTGACCAATAAGCTTACGCCTCCTCTTGGATCCTCTGGTAAAATAATCGACACAGAAGAGTAAAATCATTAAAAAAAGTCTTAATAAATTAAGGGCAAACCTCATAATAAAATTCCCACCTACAAAATGCGTTAAATGCTAGAAAAAAATACAGGATTAAAAATATTGCATGAATTTTAAAAATTTTATACACTAATTTAAGACCCAGTAGTCGAGTGGTAGCATATCGCTCTTCCACGCCAAAAATCCGGGCTCTATTCCAGGGCTGGGCAAGTTGGACTCAGCCTTTCATTCCTACTGTAGTGGGTCGATAAATGAGTACCGAGTTGGCTTGAGGACTTAAACACTGGGAGTCTCGTTTCAGACTGATCGCCTGATCGGGATATGTGCTCATACACCTCTGCGCCCAATGGTCACGTATACTGGGATGGGCACAGTAGGCTTTGGCCGTCATGCGCTGTTACCACACTGAGTTTGAGTTTACACACACTACTTTAAACTCAAATTAAATATAAGGAAAAGAACATTTGTGAAACTATACTGATACATCAAAAGTTGTTTAAATATTATATATGCAGACAAAAATGTAGCTTTTCTGACCGTAACTATTTTTCATTAATTTTTTTAAAAAAAACGGGCTATAATTTAAAGGAAATAAAATAAAACATTCAACAGATTTTATGATGTAAATTTTCTATATGTTTTAGGTTTTAAGTCATCATTATTATCATTATAAGATTCAAAGATATTATTGATTTAGCTACCTAAATATTGTGCCTAGCCACTTTCAGTAATTTTCACCCACACACGCACAGAATTATTTTATTAATTTCTATAAGTAATTTCTCTTAGAAATATTATCTTAGAATATTCCCCTTTAACTCCTCGCAACCCCTCTGAGGGTCTATCTTTGTAAAACTTCTGTTGTAGAGTATCCCTACTCATTGAAAGAAGTAGAAAAAGCAGTAGGTCCGCTTATCAAATTTCAAGTCTGTAGGTCTAATAGTTCCGGAGATGTCGTGATGAATGCGTGAGTCGCTTTTCTCCTTTATGTGCAGATAGATAATGCGTTTTATGTATATATATATAGATTAGAATGTTTCATACTATGAAAAATCTACAATAAAACTGACTAGATTCAGAAACAACACATATAAGACTTTATATTAAATTATCATTGTTTCAAAATGTTCCGAAAATCTCTTGTGTTTATAAGCATCTAAAAGGGGGCAATATGTTCCAATCAGATATCCTTACAAGTTTTTGGAAAATAAAGTTTTAGAAAAATCTCTCCATAGAAACATAACAAACTAATTCTTAAATTTATAACAAAGCCAAATATTATATTCAAAATCACATGAACATCTTCGAACTACAGTCAAATTGAATTCTGATTCGGGACGAAATGTAGTCCTTTCGAAAGTAGTTAAAAGAAATTATTAAAAAAATTTTGACTCTCTTCACACACAATTCAAGAGAAAACTTTTATTTGTTCGGTAATTCTATCAAGCGTTCCGTTTTTTTTTCTTTTTTTTTAAATAAAGAGTTTCAAAATGAAATCGAATTTGTTGTAAAAAAAAATATAATTATGAGAATAAATACGAGTATATTAGGCCCCAGCAATTTATAAATGAATGTATGAGATATTTCAAAGCATCCACTAAATTAGCCTTCAACTTTTTAAGTTTAGTTTTTTTTGTTCTGAAGCAATATTATAACATATTGATTTTTGCCCCGAATAAGAAAAAAAAAGTGAAAAAAAAAGAATTTTTTTGGGGGAAATTTTTTAATTTAGTTTTCCCAAAATTTTTTCATTTAAATTTTTTTAAAAAAAAAATTTTTTATAGATGAATGTTTTTTTTAAATTTTCTACAGATTTGTTTATTGAATAAAAAGAAATTTTGCAATTTAATATAATTTTTTTGGGGTTTTAAAGTTTGATACTTTTTTAAACAAATCATGTTCAATTTATAAACTTAAAAAAATCTATGTAAATATTCAGTAAAATTAGCAAAATTTTCGAATATATAATTACATATGTAAGATATCTAAAGTAGATTTCACAAACTAATACATGGACTTGTGGAAGAGAGGGGAAATTATTCAAACTTCCTAATTATTTTCTAACTATTATGCATGGCATTTATGAACAAATATAATGTTGTGTAAGAATTATTTGTAATTGTGTTTTATCTTATTTAAATGATCAATAAAGACGAAAAAAATTAATTTTTTGCGAACGGTGCCGGGGGGGAAACAAAAAAAAAGAATTGGACATTTGGGATACAAAATAGTATTTATTGATCGGAAATTTTTGGGGAAACCCTCCACGAGCAGCAATTATCGTGCCCATCCACAAGCTATTCACCATTGGCACAATTTGGTGTTTTTTTCCTCCCTCTTTGTAAAACAGGTCAGTTAACTTACATTTATGTCATTCCTTCTGTCAGCATTCCAACTCGTCTCCTCAATTCTTCATAGTCAGGACTTTAGGCCATCCAATGCAATCGCTGTAGCCCCACTGCCTTTATAACATATCATATCAAACTTGACAACAAGCGTTACCATCCTAGAAGCAACAACAGTCCACCCCGTAAAATCGTCTGTACGCAAAAAGCATATATCACACAAAATGGTGCAGTAGGCTTCAACAATGAGCTTATCTGTTATTGTAATCAAAAGTCCCACTTCTAAAAACAAACATCTCCACAACACAGAGACATCTCCGCCAGCTTTTAGGACATCAGATTCCGTCAACGGGCGTTCTAAAGGTAGTTATTTTGTGGCACACGGTCCAAAAGGAGTGAGATTAGATTAGTCACACATAATAAAATTGTTCCCCAATGTTTCATATCCCACTATCACTCGGTCTTTACAACACGTTAGCTGAACCGCGTTGTTGGACTTCGTTATCAAAGGTGTGTGGGAGGTTACAAGACAATGATAGCTTAACAGAATGACTTCCTTACAGATGGAAAGGATACTCAAACACCAATTATGGATGATTGCTCAAATTCCTAGTGGATTTAGGTTATCTGTAGGTCTAACTGTGTTCTTCCGGACAGCACATATACCACATTCTAAAATGAAATCATTTCGTAACTGTGCCTCAAAATAATCACACAATCATAGCTGGGAATCTAAAAGTGGTAAAGGTCTCATTCCGTGATGTTAAGGACTGGGATGAAACCATGTACCGATCTCTATCCAAATCAAATGGAGTTGAGAATCGCTTATGGCACTAAAACGAATCTCGTGCGTAAAGACGACAAGACTCCATTGATGAGATTTTTTGTACTTCTCACGCCACACTAAACAGTGCCGCCAATGGTCAACTTTCAAAAGGATTGAGTGTTCAGGACAGAGGACGAATAAACCACCTTTTCGAAGGCGTCTGGTCACAGTTAACCATGATATTTGTAGCCCTGTTTCTATACACAGTTACTGAGCAATGGCACTTGCTGACTAGTATCTGTCTCTTTTTGCCTTTAGAACGATATATTGGTCATCCACTGTAGTTGTTTTTCATGGGTGGCCAACATCAACCTTTCTAACTGTTATACCTTTGGTTTGAAAGGCTTTTCATGCGCTTGAATCGAAAAAATACGAAAATGCAATTATTTTAAAGAAAAAAAAAAAAAATTTATTTTTTTTTTTTTTTAAATTTTTTTTTTTTTTTTAAAAATTTTTCAAAAATTTAAAAAATTTTTTTTAAAAATTTTTAAAAAAAAATTTTTTTTTTTTAAAAAAAAATTTTAAAAAAAATTTTTTAAAAAAAAAATTTTTTTTTTTAAAAAATTTAAAAAAAAAAAATTTTTTTTTCTGTTTTTGGGGAAAAAATTTTTTTTTTAAAAAAAAATTTTTTAAAATTTTCCCCTTTTTTAAAAAAAAAATTTTTTTAAAAAAAATTTTTTTTTTTTTAAAAAATTTTTTGGGGGTTTCTTTTTTTTAAAAAAAAAAAAAAAAAAATTTTTTTTAAAAATTTTTTTGGGGATTAAAAAATTTTTTTTAAAATTTTTTGAAAAAAAAAAAAACCCAAAAATTATTTTAAATTTAAAAAGAAATTTTTAAAAAAAATTTATTTTTTTTTTAAAAAATTTTTTAAAAAAAAATTTTTAAAAATTTTTTTTTTAAAAAAACCCATTTTTTTTTTTTTAAATTTTTTTTAAAAAAAATTTTTTTTTTTTCCCCAAAATTTTTTTAATTAAAAAAGGAAAAAAAAAAAAAATTTTTTTTGGGTTTTTTTTTGGGTTTTTTAAAAATTTGGTTTTTTTTAAATTTTTTTTTAAACAAAAAAAAAAATTTAAAAAAAAAAAAAAAAAAAAAAAAAAATTTTTTTTTTTTCCCCTTTTTAAAAATGGGGGGTTTTTTTTTAAAAAAATTTTTCCCTTTTAAAATTTAAAAAAAAATTTTTTTTTTAAAAATTTTTAAAATTTTTTTTTTAAATTTTAAAAAATTAAAAAAATTTTTTTAAAAAAAAAAAAAAGGGGGGCTCCCCAAAAAAAAAGGGGGGGTTTTTTTTTGGGGGGGGAACCAAAAGGGGGGGTTTTTTTCCCCTTTTTCCCCTTTATAAAAAAAAACCCCCCCCCAAAAGAAAAAAAAATTTTTTTTTTTGGTTTTTTTTTTAAAATTTTTTTTTAAAAAAAAAAGCCCCAAATTTTTTTTTTTCCCCCCAAAAAAAATTTTTTTCCCCCCTTTTTTTTAAAATTTTGGGGGGAAAAAAAAAAACCAACAAAAAAAAAAAATTTGGTCAAAAACAAAATAATAAAAAAAAAAAAAATTTTTTTTTTTAAAAAAATTTTTTTTTTCCCCCCAAAAAAAATTTTTTTAAAAAAAATTTTTGTTTTTTTGGTTTTTTTTTTTAAAAAATTTTTCCCTTTTTAAAAAGGGGTTTTTTCCCCCCCAAAAAAATTTGGTTTTTTAAAAAAAAATTTTTTTTTTTCCCTTCCCCTATAAAGGAAAAAAACCCTTTTTTTTTTAAAAATTTTAAATTTTTTTTTAAAAATTTTTTTTTTTTTAAAAAAAAATTTTTTTTGGGGGTTAAAAACCCCCCCCAAAACCCCCTTTTTTTTTAAATTTTTTCCGGGAAAAATTAAAAAAAAAAAAAATTTTTTTTTAAAAAAATTTTGAATTTTAAAAAATTTTTTTTTAAAATTTTAAAAAACAAAAAAATTTTTTTTTTTTTTTTAAAAAAAAAAAAAAATTCCCAAAATTTTTTTTTTAAAAAAAAAAAAATATGAGATTTTTTTCTAAAACCAAAATTTTTTTTTTAAAAATTTTATATTAAATTTGTTTAAAATTCTTGTGAATGTTTTTTTTTTTTTTTTTAAAAAACGGAAATTTTTTTTTTAAAAAATTTTTTTTTTTAAAAAAAAAAATTTTTAAAAATTAAATTTTTTAAATTTTTTTAAAATTTTTTTAATTTTAAATTTTTTTTATTGGGGTTTTTTTTTTTTTAAAAAAAAATTTTTAAAAAGGGTTTTTTTAAAAATTTTAAAAAAATTTTTAAAAAAAAAAAAAAAAATTTTTTAAAAAAAAAATTTTTAAAAGGGAAAAAAAAAAAAAAATATTTTTTTTTTAAAAAAATTTTTTTTAAAAAATTTTTTTTTTTATTTTTAAAAAAAACCCCCCAAAAAGGGGAAAAAAATTTCAAAATTTTAAATTTTTTTTTTTTAAAAAAGGGGGGGAAAATTTTGGGGGGGGAAAAAAAAAATTTTTTTTTTTTTAAAATTTTAAATTTTTAATTTTTAAAAAAATTTAAAAAAAGGGGAAAAATTTTTTCCAAATAAGGAAAAAAATTTTTTTTCCCCTTTTTTTTTTAAAAGGGAAAAATTTTTAAAAAAAAAAATTTTTAAAAAAAAAATTTTTTTTTTTTTTTTTTAAAAAAATTTTTTTTTTTTTTTAAAAAAAAAAAAAATTTTCCCTTTTTTTTTTTAAAAAAAAAAATTTTTTTAAAAAAAACCAAAATTTTTTTTTTTAAAAAAAAATTTTTTAAAACCCTTTTTTTTCCCCCAAAAAAAAAAATTTTAAAAAAAAAAATTTTTCCCCTTGGCCCCCCCCTTTTTTTCCCCCTTTTTAAAAATTTTTTTTTTTTTTTTTTTTTTGGGGGGGCCCCCCCCCTTTTTTTTCCCCCCTTATTTCCCCCCCTTTTTTTAAAACCTTTTTTCCCTTTGGGGGCCCTTTTGGGTTTTTCCCAAAAATTTTAATTTTTGGGTTTTTTTTTTTTTTGGGGGGTTTTTTTTTTAAAAAAAAAAAAAAAAATTTTTTTAAAAAAAAAAATTAAAAAAATTTTTTTTGGGTTAATTTTTTTTTAAATTTTTTTTAAAAAAATTTTTTTGCCCAAAAAAAAAAAAAACCCCCCCAAAAAAAAATTTTAAAAAAAAAAAATTTTTTTTTTCCCTTTTAAAAATTTTTTTAAAAAAATTTGAAATTTTTGGAAAATTTAAAAATTTTTAAAAAATTTTTCCCAAAATTTTTTAAAAAAAAAAAAAATTTAAAAATTTTTTTTTTTATAATTAAAAAAAATTTTTTTTTTTCCCTTTTTTTTTTTTCCCAAAAAAAAAAATGTAAAATTTTAAATTTTTTAAAAAAAAAAAATTTTTTAAAAAAAAGGGGGGTTTTCCCTTTTTTTAAAAAAAATTCCCAAAAATTTTTTTTAAAAAAAAAAAAAAAAGGGGGGTTTTTTTTTAAAAATTTTTTTGGGTTTTTTTTAAAAAATTTTTTTTTTTTAAAAAATTTTTTTCCCCCTTTTTAATAAAACCCAAAAAAAAAAAAATTTTAAAAAAATTTTAAAAAAAAATTTTTTTTTTTTAAAATTTTTTAAAAATTTTTCCCCCAAAAAAAAAAAAAAAATTTTTTTTTTTTTTTCCCCCCCTTAAAAAGGAAAAAAAAAAAAATTTTTTTAAAATAAATTTTTTTTTAAAAAAAAAAATTTTTTTTAAAAAAAAACCCCCCCTTTTTTTTTTAAAAAAAAAAAAAAAAAAATAAATTTTTTTTTTTTTTTAAAAAAAAAGTTTTCTTTTTTTTTTGGGGGTTTTTAATTTTTTAAAAAAAAAATTTTTTTTTTTTTTAAAAAAATTTTAAAAAAAAAATTTTAAAAATTTTTTTTTAAAAATTTTTTTTCCTTTTTGGGTTTTTTTATTTATTAAATTTTTGGGTTTTTTCCCCCAAATTTTTTTAAAAAAAAAAATTTTAAAAAAAAAGTTTTTTTTTTAAACCCTTTAAATTTTTTTTTTTTTAAAAAAAGGAAAATTTAAAAATTTTTAAAATTTTCAAATTTGTTATATTCCTGCTTACTTTAACAGTTTAGAAATAATTTCGTACTCAGCAGAGAAAAATATTACACTAGTAATTTTTGTAAATGAACTCAAAACAGAAATCACTTTTACGTATTCTTAAAAATATGACTTTTACGGTACAAAATAACTGCATTTTATGAAATCTTAAGTAGTTTTCCAATGGTTTAATTCCATATTTCACTCCATTTATCATTTTTTAATTAAATAAATATTTTTATAACAACAAAATAAATATTATTATTTTTGAAGAGTGATAATTCCTGCAATCGCATTTACAGTATATATTCATGATGGTTTTGGAGATTTTTTTAGCAAAAACCAGTCAAGTTTTTTAGAAATGTATAAATGTTAAAATATCCAGCTCTCATCTAAACTATAATCTTTGGATCTTAACTAAAAAAGTTTCCTTTAGGCTTATTTATGAAGCTAAGAAATTCTATTTATTCAAATCTTCTTGTGTCTGACATTCATGCACATTATTCACACGTTCCGTTAGAACAAGATTCTTAAGACTCTCGTTGTATCATTTCTTCTTAACACGCTTTTATAAGCTTCATTTGTATGTAACGGAATCTTTGAACTCAATTTTTACCCACTTTAAAAGGTCAGATTAATTCAAAATTTTGCACACAACATAGATTACAAAGCAATAATTTAATAATTTTGTTCCATTGTTCTGATCAGGATCATCAGAAATAACGATTTCCAGATTTGGCGACTAATTCATTAAACCAATTCCAGATTTGGCGACTAATTTCATGTATCATTTTCAGATTTGGCGACTAATTACAGATCCCATTTCCAGATGTGGCGACTAAAAGATAAGGTTACAAGATGAAAGCGAAAACACTCATGGTTAAACCAAATACAACAAATAAACAAAAGTGTTCTTAATGTAAAAAAGACAAGGACTGGAACATCATTCATTGCTTCATTTTACCAAAACAGCCGAAAATTGATTCAGAGGTCACCAGATTAAAAATAATTTCTCACAAACTCTCCGATTCAAAACGTGTACTTACTTGTCTAAAGCTGACGCAAATTTCGGAGTGAATGTTGAGCTCTTCTTGGTGTAAAATATTACTGACTTTGCCCCTGCTTCCGCATTAAATATTTCACAAACTTAGCTCTTCCAGATTTCCTTCAATTGGTTGATCCTACATTTTGTAAACCAGACCATATCGACGCACTACGAAATGCCAATGGGTATTTCAGATTCAAAATAAATAAATAAATAAAAAATGACGCATTTAAGATTAATCCATCAATGAATAAATGATAGTTTAAAAAAAACTAAAAAAACAGGCTTTTATTGTTGATCGAACTGAAAAATGAAAAATATAAATTAGCTTAAGAAGACGAAAAACTCACCTTTATTGAACAAAAAGGAAAAAAAATTTAATACAAGAAAAATGATTAACGAGAAAATTAATCATTGTTGTAAAAGTGTAGGATGTTTTTGTAGGATGGTTTTGCTTTTGAAATAGAACTAGTAAGAAATTATAACTATATTGATATCGATCATCCCACGCTTTTACCACAATGACATTAATATTCTCGTTTACCTTTTTTTTCTTATATTAAGAATTATTTTTTACCTTTTAGTTCAATTAACTTTAACGTGTTTTTTAGTTGTTTTTTTTTCAACTATAATTTATTCAATATTTAACTCTCATTTATATAATACATTTAAAACTCTCTGTTACAGAATACTAATAAATACATAATTGTTTCAATTTTTAAAATAATAATTACTTAGTATTTAATCCCTCTCCTAGAAAATTTATTCTTCATTAAATATTTAATATCTTTCTCTCGAATATCTTTTGATCTGCAACCCCTCAAGAAATCCCCCAGATGCGCTAGTCTAAATAAGTGATTTAAACTCCATCTCTGTTCAGTAAGCATAGATAAATATGCTTATTAATAACTTTATAAATATGCGTACTAAGCTTACTTATATTTTAAAGAACACAAACGGAGGACGACAGAATAATCAACACGAGATCTCCAAATTAAATTTGGTTACCCTGCGAGTCTCTCGGGAGAATTTGAAAAGCCAACAGGGTTGTTGCGCCATCTATTGTCACAAATTGGAAGACTTTGACAACGCAGTCTGGTTTCGTCTTCAGTAATAATGGCTACCTTAAACCAGGCTTTAATTTGAGAATTACGAAAACTCTAAGCTTCGAGAAAAGATGGCTTAAGGAATTAAATTCGACATCAATGGCTTCATTTCCGTGGTCAGTTATTCGACCGAAAAGACTTTAAAGGAACTGAATAGCTATTACTATGAAATTGTTATAGCTTATTTTCTAGACTTTATTTCCTAGAAATATAAATGGCTGTTCCCATTATTTAAAATTTATGTCTATTCTTCCCTCTCTTTCGATTGATTATTTTAAACGCTGTGTTTTAATCTAAATTTTGTAGTTACGAAATAATTATGGGATAAATTATATACTAAATAGACGATGTGTGTTTTTGTTCTTTATGGAAATTTTTATATTTCATTGAAAAATAAAGTTACTTAAAATGCAGTATAGCATTGTAATGTGTAATAATTGGGAAAGGTATTTTTAAAATATACTTTCATAAGTCCAATACAGCAGTTAAATACCTTTAATAAAAATAAATATATATATTAAAATAAACCATTTGAATGATTATTTCATAGAAACTTGAAATATAATTAAATTTTTTTTGTTTGTTTCAAAAATGGGCTGCATTTTGGGAGCTAAGCTATTCGCATACACGGGAAGATCACAAGAGGGTAGGCCATTTCATTGGTGGTGGCTTTCGCTACCAAATTGTGACGTTTGGATTTTTTATTCAATTCAAACTCTCGTCGAATGCTGAATATTGCGGTGATTTAGTTATGCCGAGAGTACCACAACCAAATTCACTATCCTTTAAAGAGCAGTATTTCTTATCATACTCCCCATTTTTAACAGAGTTGATTCATTTTTTTTTGGTATAAAATGTATTTCGTGTTTTTTCTCCTATACCGTAATATTAAATGGGCTTTTCCTTCATGTATTAAGACAAAACAGAAATGATTCACGGAAGATTTTGAAATTTTTAAGAACACTATATTGTTAACAGAGGTATGAGTTAAGATATTGCAAATTTCCATAGAAATTGAGGTGTTTTTCTATCTGAAAATGTGTTTCGCGTTTAGTTCAAGCTCTCGTACTTTTACCGAAAACAGCCTTAACAGCTACAAACAGACCTAAGACCTCGGTATTTCATATTGACCAACTATTCCATAATAGTTGAATGCCATCTATGTATCTAAAAAAAATTTTGTTGCTCATTTGAAATTTTTTCTAAATGGAAAGAAAATAATATTTTTTTTTTTTGCATTTATCGAAATTTCTCTTTACTCCTTCATTCTTTTTTCAAACATATTGAGTGTCAGACTGATTTCTTAGAAGGGACACAGTTTAATCACAAATAGCTAAAATCTCTCGAAAACTACATTTTATCCCTATATTGCGGATGATTAATTGATGAATAATAAGGAAAAACAGATGATGTAATTTATTATTGCTCATATTGCTAGCCTTAGTTAAACAGAAAGTGAAAAAAGAATATGTAACCGAATAGCTATATTTAAATATTATCAAATAAGTGCATACTGGGAAGAAAAAACGTTGCTTCATAAAAAACATTGTGTTTAAGAGAATTTTAATTTAAATTATATAAAATACCTTTATTTTTACTTTTCATTATTTATTAGAGCAAGGATTGATGTAATTACGCTTTGAACTTTTGAAACATGCACACCTATTACTATTACCCATTTTTTTTCATTCCAAAGCAGACATAATCTGTTCAAAACTGACTAAAAGCATCTAGAATTTGGCTCAAAAAATTTCGATTGTCGTATTTCATACTTTAACAATCAAGTAATCGTTATTCTATAGAATTCTTAGTCAAGTCATAGAATTCAATAACTTTATATTCTTTAACTGACTTTATTTAGTTATTTCATGAAATACCTAGTTGTTCTATGCAATAATGGATTTCACACTTTAAAGATAGCATATTTATGAATATCACGTGCGACATAATATTAAGAAACTGCCTTTAACCAATTAGAGAGATAGTTAAAGATTTATGTATAAATATTCCACATGATAGAAAGATAAAATCAATAATCAATAAAACAGGATCGTTATCCACGATTGCTAAATAACCATCCATTCACTAAGAAAGTCGTTCTAGCCTACAATACCTTTCAGCTTAGAGAATACAACTAACGACTTCAAGCATTAGTTCTAATCCGAAATTCCTTTCAATTACGGAACGTTCATCGAATTAACAAAAGCTGTATTCTTCCTCTTTACCCTACAGGGCCAGATTCATAATCTTATTTATGTTAATTCCCTTCTTCCAGTAAATCAAGTTACGATGTAAAATGGAGATTGATGTGTAACAGAATGCAATCAGTCTTCGTCAGCCGAGGTAAATAAGACTGCTACTGAATATCCGTAATGGATACTGCAGATATTCAATTCTACATTCAATTGAGAAAAACTAATGGTCTTCCCTTGTGAAAGTATATAAACACAGTTAGTTTATCGAGGAAAAGCTACATTTTAAGGAGTTATAATGTTTATATAGAGATTAGTGCATTTTTAGTGTGGGTAGAGATGAGGATGTTAAACAAATGAAGAATTTTCGATAACACCCCGAACTTATGATATAGGTGGGACTCAGTGATAACCGCGTAAATCAAAGTCGCGTAAGTTGAGGTATAAATTCACATATAAAATACATATAAATTTTTTTTTAGCTGGGGCCAGAGACGAAAAAAAAAAAATATTTTAAAAAAAAAGAATGTGTTTAAGGTATCCGACTACGTTCGAACCCGTGATTTTAAAAGTGCATAAATGAAAAATTTTTCATGATATTATTGTCATTTAGATTAGACTAAGTAAAAAATTTTTTTGGGGAAAAGAAAAAACAAATTTTAAATCAAAAAAAATCCAGAAAACCTTTTTCTTTTTCTTTTTAAAAATGTTTATTAAAATTTTTTGCCTGAAAAACCCCGGGACGTCCCCCTACAGAGGCTCAACTGGGATTTTTAAAAAATGAAATTTTTTTCAGAGTTACAACCCGTTGAAATATTTAGGGGCTTTTTTTTTTAAAATGTCCCCCTTTGTTGCCGAAAAAACATGAATAAACCCATTTCAAATATATTTAAAAATTTAGTTGAGCCTCTGTACAGAGGTCTGAGCTATATACAGGAAAAAATATTATTATAAAAGAAGCATTTTTCACAAAAGAAAAAAAAAATTTGAAAATAGGACATTGTATGTTTATTTTTGACAGTATATTGTACTAAAATAATTTTTTATTGTAATTATCAGGTGAGAAAATTTTTTAGAGAAAAAAATTTTTTTAGCCGGTGCATTGTAGTTTTTATAAATTTCAACATAAAAAATAACTGGTTTTGATTTTGTTTTTTTTCAAGATTTTTTGAACGCTTGTTTTTTTACTAATTCATTATTTTCTTTCCTTTCTGACATAGTCTAAAAATAATTTACATGCATTTATGTGCGAAATTATACCCCACTTACCGGTTTTCACTCCAAACCCATCGCTTGTCGGGGATTTAAAGTATAAATTAATCACGCGCAAGACACCCAGTTTCTACTAGTAACGACATCCCGACTTCAGCTGAGGTGGACAAGTTTTGTTTCTTTTAAATACCTTTCTTACAAATTTTTCAAACACTAAAATTGTGGACTTAAGGTAGATTTCGCTTGAGGGTCCAAAATGAACGCAGCATAAGTGTTATAGATTTAAATATGCTAAACCAGGGGTGTCCAACACGCGGCCCACCGAATCTTTTTAAAAATTTTTTTAAATATCAGGTTTTTTAAAGTTTTTTCATTTTGAAATTTATTTGAGGGGAAATTTATATATATATATATATATATATATATACATATAAATCTACAATGTATTTGCCTGGTACCTGTTCTTGTTTCAAAATAAATCCTTTTGATAGAAAAAAATGCCCTTTTATATTAAAATAGTTTTATATTTTATCCAACAGTTATTTTGATTTTTCATAATAAATTGCTTTTTAAAAAATTTCCCCAATTGTTTTTATGCATACCCTTTTTATTGGATGGTAAGATTTTCGTGTTCGATTTTCTTTTTCCCTTCCCTTTCTATTTGGAGTCCCCTAAAAGCAAGAGGGTCAGAGGGTTTTTAAAGTTTTAAAAAAAATTATTCAGGATGGTTAAGATAAAGGGCAACGTATACTTAATCGTTTGTGTGAATGACAGCACTATCAAATTTCAACAATAACGAAGGATCAATTCAATAGGAACACACCGTAATTTTCAAGAAAACGGCAACTGTAATATTTTAAGCATTATTTCATCATTGCATTATTATGTTATATAAGCATTATTATATTATCTATGTCTGTATACATGAAAAATAATGAAAGCAATAATAATAACTCATTCTGTTTTAAATTTTCATTCAATGAAGGATTTTTTTTCTTCCAAATCTGTTATAAGTGTACAAATTTTTACGTGCGGCCCGCGAGATTATACTGTTCTTCCGAAGTGATCCGAAAGGTCATTTGGGTTCGACACCCCTGCGCTAAACCATGATATACAACTCACCCTTGTTCTTGCAGTGAAGCCAAATTGAAACGAGAATGTCGTAGAACATACACGTTGCATCATCTAGTTTGCATGTCATTTTCGACCTAATTTTGAATCATAATTTTCATCGCGCCCTTCCCTCCCTTAATAACAATGTATTGAATTCAATTATATTATACTTTGACACTAAAGCTACAATACGACGCCAACCTCTTAAGGTATCCGACTACCCTAAAATCATGATTTTTTTTTAAAAATGAACAACATTTTTTATGATTTTATTTTCTAGACCATCTTATTAGATTCCTAAGAAATACCAAGGTTTTTATTTTCCATCCACTAGAACAAAAACTACAGGTGTTTTAGTAAAAGCAGATGCCACAAATGTGTACATAAGATGTCAAATCATAAAATGCGTTTTACTCGAAATGTGTTTTTTTCGAAAAACTCAAACGGGGACAGCGATTGCTCAAAAAGTTTTAAAAATAATTTGCTGAAATTGTTTGTGTATGTTCTGTATAACAGTAGAAGTGTTTTAACCTTCAGATTTATCAATCACTGTTTTATTACAAAATTTACTGTTCTTTATGTAAATATAATCACTGTTTTTGTAAGCAGTTCCATATAACAACATAAAGTGCTCTAGTTTTTGTAAAAATTAAAATATCTCTTATCCTGAAGGTCACTTCAAAAAGGAATAGCAAAGTAATTCATCAAAATTGAAATATTGAAAATTTGTTCATTTACTATTTGTAGAGAGTGGGCCCCATTTATGTAATATTTTGCCAATTTTTACCCATTTTAGTAGTAATAATTAATTTTTCAATTCCTAATTTTAGTCTTTTTTTTTTCTTAAAATGAACTAAATAAATCTAAAAACCACAAAAATATCTCCATATCCGTATTATTTTAAAAAAAAAATACTTGTCGCAAGTAGTAGGATACCTTTTAAGTGCCACCGGTGTATATAAACGTCTCACTCAACCAAAGCATTAATTGTTTCAGACGTATATATACGTCTTTCCGAAATACGATCTTCTCTGTGCATTGCTATTCGTAAATTTATTCCGAAGGCTTTAAAATGCAACAAAAAGGCCTTGATAGTGCTTGCGAATGTGATTTACTTATTTCAGATAGGGTTTTGATTATTTATTCCTTTTCATTCTGCCCGGATACATCACATACGTGCGCCTACGAGAAAAACGGTGGCATTTGGGACCAAGTGCCATAACTTTTAATCGGCGGTCAAAGGATTAATTATAAACCATACAAATTACCAAGATAAGTGTTAATTTTTGTAAAAAAATTACATGTGATAAGCCTACAGGATGATAGTAATTATTAAACTTGTTATTGACTTAGTATGAATAAATTAATTATAAAATATATTTGCAGTACTGACGCATTTATAAGTATATTATATCAGTGCAAATATATTTTATATTTTATTATGTCAGAATGTATTTTGTTTGTTTACTTCAGTAAATTAATAAATTTTTAAATAATATTTTGTATTTGACTTTTCAATATGCTAGCACCCCCCTCGTTGAGTTCTCACGCCGCTCTAGGGAGGCATGCCCCACAGTTTGAGAAACGCTGCATTAAGCAATTTTTCTTTATCGAATATAAAAACTTTAAGAGAGTTTTTGGTTTAATTTTAATTCATTTTTGAAAGTGTAGTTACACTTTTAGACTCACTTTATATTATACGATTTTTTATATAACAATACGTGCAATTTTGATTAACCTGTTTTTTCTAAAAAAAAATATCTTCCCTGTAAATCGGTGTATACATTTTTTGATTGATTTATAGTTGTTTAACAAGCAATAGTTGTTGAAAATCAAAATATAACAAAAGAAAGCTTTTTCTACGAAACTGTACAGCTCTCGTGTTGCTAAAAGATTGCTATTTCAACAAAATTGTTTTTTGTTTCTTCTTAAACGTTGCGTTTTGCTTTAAATCAAGTTATTTTTTAAATACCATCTTATTTAAGAAAAATAAAAATATATATTATTAAAGAAAAACTATTTTGTAATCGGAATTTTCTAGTTTTCAGTGTGAAAAAGAAACGATATATTCAAAATAGAAACTAGAAAATAAATATCAACAAAAATAAAATCAACAATAAGCGAATATTTCTATTTATGTCTGTGCATCAAATAGATAAAAAAATTGCAAATAGGATTTCTTTTTTAAAAATGTGAGAAATGCAGGGTTTATCTTAGATTATTACAACAAATATACCATTCTTTCTGAATTTTCTCCAATGCTTAAGTTATTTTTCTCTTTTTGAATATCTTTCTAAAACAATCTCAAATTCTCTGTACAGACAAGGCGAGTTTTTCTTAAATGCGGTTAATAACATTTCTTAGATATATAAAACTTTTTTTCTAAAGAAATATATTTTTCATTGAACATTTTATCACTTCGAAGACTCTTTGAAAAAATGTATATAAATACATACAAATAATCTTCAAAGGAAGAGAAAATCTGAAATAAATTTGTTTTTCTAGTTTGTAAAACTTAATGAAAAAAATTATTTTGAAGAAAGTACAAAAAAAGAGCATCATGTATATTTCAGAAAGGAATAATTTTATTTGGGAGAATTGTGGTTCCACACACTCACACAGTTAAAACATGCGTGAATGCTTCAGAATGCAAAAGTTTTGAGAAAAACAAACTATTCTAAAATATACTCAGTAAATTTAGCAAACTTTTTTTAAAAAAATATTCTCGAAACGTACTCTTCTTGCTTCGTATCTGAGAAAAACACTTTCTTAAAAAGGTTAGATGCGACGTATTTTTAAAAAAAGTTGAATATATTTGGGGAAAAAAATTAATGGAGCAAAATAGTTCGTAAAAATATTTGTGGATCTTATAAAATACATGTAGGGATCCACTTAAATACTAAATAACCTTAATAACTGAATACATAAGGTATCCGACTACCCAAGAATCATGTTTGTTTTTTTAAAAAAATTGACAATTTTTTTTGGATTTTATTTTATAGGCCATATTATTAGCTTTATAAACATACCGAGTTTTTTATTTTCCATTCACTATAATAAAAACTACAAGTGTTTTAGTAAAACTAGATGCCATAATTTTGCATAAAATGTCAAACTTTACAATGCGTTTTACTCGAAATGTGTTTTTTTTAAAAATCTCAAACGGGGACTAGCGATTGCTCAAACAGTTTTTAAAATAAATTGCTGAATGTTTTGTGTATGTTCTGTTCAAAAGTGAAAGTGTTTTAATTGTTTAACACAATCAATGTTTTATTACAATATTTACAGTTCCTTATGTGAATAAATCAGTTTTTTAAGCCATTTCATATAATAACTAAGATAAAGTGCTCTAGTTTATGTAAAAATTAAAATATCTGTTTTCCTGAAAGTCTCATTTCGGAAAGGAATAGCAAAATAATACATCAAAATTGAAAAATTGAGAATCGGTCCATTTACTATTTGTACAGAACGGGCCCCGTTTATGTAATTTTTGTCAATTTTTTCTCATTTTAGTGGCCATAAATTATTTTTCTCTTCTTAATTTTAGTCTTTTTCTCTTAAAATGTACTAAATAAATTTAAAAACCACAAAAAAAATCTCCATATCTCCATTTTTTTTAAAAAAAGTTGTCGGATACCTTAAGCTGACATAACAAAAACAGAGTTAATGAAATTCTTTGGGTCGTGATAAGTAAATATAATTATTTCATAATTTTGTAAAATTTGAGCATTTCCCGGTTGTTTTTTATGCATCTTATATCTTAATTGTTATACTTAAATTACGTATAGTTTTAGTAAAAGGAATAACTTTTGGTATTAACATTGACTTCTGGAAGTTACTTTTAGAAAACATATTTCATTAACCATAAAGAACTAACACAGGAAGATATCATTGAAGTATATTTGTTGAGAAAGGATTCTTAGCTGAATTCATATCTTCCGCATGCAGGGAATCTCTGTGTATCTAGAGCAGCGATACTCAACCTGCGGCCCGTGGGCTGCATGTGCCCACAGAGCCTTTTTAAATGGCCCGGCCAAGGCTCATTGCTGCTAGAAATATAATTATTTATGAACATTGTATTAAATATTTGGTTGGAAATTTTTTGTCAAGAAATCAAATGTATCGATTTTGCTTTTTTACTGTCGGTATCGTACGGGTACGAATTGATATTCTTTTCCTATCTGAAACGGTTACGGTTAGAGATAACAGACAACAATGAAGTAGAGACAATTATATGGGTGGAACTAATTTTTAACTATCTTTCATATCTTACAAATGAAACTATTCTAAGAAAATAAATCGTTTCAAGACGATTGGGAGGTTGATTATTCTGTAGTGAAAAACAAACATGGATCAGTAATTGTTTGATTTGTCACGAAAGTGCCGTATTTAAAAATACCAATAAACAGAAATCATTCAAGGACACTTTTCTTCGAAAATCTCTTTCAAGAGGTGATAAATAGGCTTTCTTCAATAATATTTTCAACAGCAGCAAAGTTTTTTGTCAGTAGTAATATCACAGCGGTAACAAAGACATCCTATGAAGATTGTTATAGTATTTATTGGTAATCATATGAAACCGTTTACTGATACAGAAATTGTGAAGGAGTGTCTCTTAAATGCTTCTAATTTAGTTTATGACAGAAATAAAAAATTATAATTAAAAAAAGCAAAACAGGACTTTGATCAATTTTCTACATTTTAAATTTCCAATAAAATCTTGGTCTTAAAGCATTTCTCCCACCCCCTTTCCCCCATTTATCCTCATGTTGCGGCCCGCGTGAAAGAGCTGACATATGTATGCGGCCCAGCAGAAAAAAATGTTGAGTACCCCCTGATCTACAGTATCAAATAGCTTTTAAGAGAGGTTGAAAATTTATATACATCGAAATACGTTTAAGGGATCTCAGGGGTGTTAAATTTTTCTAGAGGTCTGAAAATATAAACAATTTTCAAACAGGTATAATTTTTTAAATTTAAATTAAATGATTCGAATCTTTTTCAAAATTATTTATAAAAGAATGGGCTTCAGAAAAGTATAAAAATGTTTAAAATATAATCATAATTTTAAAATCATAAGCATATGAAAAATTTATGATAAATATTAAGTATTTTTGCGTTGCGCACGCCATTTTCTAAAATAGTAGCTTTAATTACTATCTTTAAGTGAACAATAAAGTTAAATTTATTCTTTACACTGTAGCTATTTTATATAAATAGAATAATAACTTATATATTTTAATAAATAAAAAAAATATATTTTTAAAAATATTTAAAAATTGCAATGTTTTACAAATATTTTGAAATACAAAAGACATATAATACTAAAATTAGGCACGGCTTAAAGAGTATAATGCATTTTATAATTCTATAAATTTTATACATCAGATACTACTATTTTAGAAAATAGCGTGGGCAACACAAAATATTTTTAATATTTATCAAAGAATTTTCAAATGTTTGATTTTAAAATTATGATTATATTTTAAACATTTTATATTTTTTTTGAAGCCCCATTCTTTTATAAATAATGTGTAAAAGATTCGAATCATTAAATTTAATTTTAAAAATGAATTATACCTGTTTGAAAAATTGTTTATATTTTCAGACCTCTAGAAAATTTAACACCCTGAGACCCTTAACGCGAAAACGCTAAAGACGAAATATCAGTTAACACGAAATAATACAATAGTCCCGACAAACTGATTTGTATTTTCATGTATGAAATGTTTTCTTCGACATCATGTTGTCGTCGCTTAATACGAAACAAAAGTCGCTTTAAACGCCCACTTCTGGTAAATTAAAAACCTACTTCCGGTTTATCTAATTTTATAAAATTGAATGTAACTCTTGTGGCATCTAGATATCAAAAAAAAAATGTTTTGAAAGCCAAAAGATAGCTCTATTCAAAAAACTAAAAAACAAAAAATATGTGTTTTGATCGAATTTGGTCAATTTAATGTGTTCGAATACGTCAAAGTATGCAGCTACGTTCGGAACCGTAATTTTAAAAAATCGTATAAATGGATAATTTTCATGATATTTAGTGTCACTTAGATTAGAATACATGTATAAAATTGTTTTAAGGACATTAGGACAAAAAAAAATATTTAAATAGAATATTTTGGCAAAAAATTAACTTAGAATAATCTTTTTACAAAGCGTTCTCTCTTTTATAAAAAATGCTTCTATAATAATAATATTTTTTTTATGTAAAGTAAAAACTTCTCCAGAGAGTCTAAACTATGATTTTTGAAAATTTTACATTATTTTCAGAGTTACTACCAATTGAAATAATTATCAACGTTTTCTCTTAAAATTTATCCCCTGTGTTGTAGTAAAGTATGGATAATTCCACTTCTAAGTTGTATATTTCAAAAATTCTGATTCAGCCTCTGTACAGAGGTCTGAGCTATATATAGGCAAAATATCATTATAATAGTAGCATTTTTCATGAAGGGAGAATGTTTTGAAAATTGGTAATTTTATATTCATTTTTTGTCAAAATATTGTACGTAAATAACTTTTTATTCTAATAGTATTCTTAAAACAATGTTATACACATTTTCTAATCTAAGTGAATCAAATATCATAAATATTATCCATTTATACACTTTTGAAAAATCACGGTTCCGAATGTAGTCGGATATCTTAAAAACTTGTTTGTTAGACTATTTTGAATCCTTTTACGGACTGATAACATACTTTCAATAAAAACATGCACAGAACCTATGGTTTTCAAAGCACAGAAACTAACTAGACAGGGCATCTTTTATTATTAGATTAAAATTCTGATACTTGCAATCACATGGGAACATTCATCTAATTACCGGAAGCTCTAGCGTCTTCATTGCAGGTTCAGGTTCATCATCTTATTAATGCTTATTTTATTCCTTCTGCAAACCAAACTCCGAAGCTAGAAGGAGATGGATGAAAATCAGAATGCAATCAGTCTTGGTCGGTGGACGAAAACGAGACTGTGACGGGCTGCCTTTAATGGATCCTGTGGATATTTAGTCTGCATTTCATTGAAATACGAAAGACTAATGCCTTTTCCAGTGACAGAGGAAGGATTTATAGAGGAAAAGATGAATGATAAGAAGTTGGGCTGATTCTGGAAGGAATATCATTTGTGTGGATTTTGATGAAGCAGTTGAAGCATCGAATAGGAGGTTCTGAAATTAGAAATGTTTTCAAAGTAAAAAAAAAAAAAACTTTAAAAATGATTATATGATATAGAATTAAACAATTTTCAAATTATTCATCATTTTATAGTCTCATATTTAAAACTGAATCATTGTCTAAATAGATAGAAATCTCAGAAATAAAATAAAAGAAGAAAATAAAAAGAAAATAGATGTTTTAGCCTTTAATACCATTGCGTATGATGTTTCGAATTTAAAATTAATAAAACCACAGATTAAAAAAAACATTACTATGGTATTTCATTTAAGAAATAAAAATTAGTGCTTGAAAGCAAAAATTTTGCTCAAGCGCTTATATTTAAAATAATATACCATTACAATTTATTTCAAAAATAAAACAAACTGAACTTGCATCCTCATAAAATATTTATATAAAATTTAAAAGGCAAATTCTCAAACCGAAAAACAAGGGACAACAAAACCAAGGCAATTTAACAAAACTTTCACCTACTTAGGGCAGTGAAGTAGGGTTAAGCTTTCCTTATACGATCCTTACCTTCCTCATCAGCAGAAAATTTATACAAAAAATTGCAAGAAAAAAAATTATAGAAAATAAACTACCTTTGAAAAATACTTGCCTAAAATTTGGATGTGTAATCAAACATGAATTTATTAAACAATTAAACTAAAAAGGATGACTATTGTATAGATGGAGAAGTAGCAAAGAGATACACTTAATAAATAATTATAGATTCTAGAACTTACCAAGAATTTTCTTGTGCATGAAGTAATAACACAGAAGCAGTTTTAAAGGCAATATATATAGTTAATTAACTACTAAATCTTTTTATAAAGTACTAGTTACGGGTAAATAGTATCGCCTGAAAATGAACGAGCCTCCATGGTACAAATTATACAAAAATGTTGATACTCATCGCTCAAATTTTAAACCTCTAACTTACATGTATTATACAGTTATATTTATTTATTCTTTTTTTCGTAAAATTCGTTCTTGGTGCTCTTCTTGAGTTGAATTCATCACTAAAGCTGCATCGTCCAACACTTCATTGATAAAGTGTTCAGATTTGATATACTTTGTAGCTTCCTGGAAAGTTGAGTATTTCGTTACGTTGATTGTTCATAAGTGTTCGTACGAGACAACATCTTTTTTGTCCTTCAACCATTCCAGTATACGCAATCGTTGCGATATTTTTTTGTGAGAGCGTCAAAAATGTACAATCATAATTGTATTGCAAACATGATATGAAACAAAGAACATGTTTGCCAATTGAGCACGTACGACACATGAGAAATCAGAGTTGCTTACTGTTATCTTGAACGTTGACATTGTCACGATAATACGTGAAGGTTAGAACCTGGTACCTTCGGATCCGTAAGCACATAACATATCCACTATACTAAAATAATCATCATAGTATGGAGGCGGTTACTGGCTTATATAGATTCCACCGCCACACACTCCCCTATCAGTAAGTCGGTGGATAGGTGAACGAACGATACCATTGTTATGGCGAGCGTGTGATTTATTGCAGTTGTGCCAAATGTGTATTAAAGGCCTTACAGAGTTGCGTCATGTGGATTTGAAGGCTTTGCTGGGCTGCGTCTTGCGTGTGTGGTGGCTTTTTGCTGCTCTGGTGGCGGATAAATGGCGCCACGTCTGCTCCACGAAGGTTTGCGTTGTTTCGAAGTTCAGCCAGGGTCACCAATGAAGTTTAGAACCTGGTATGTTCGGATCCGTAAGCACAAAACATATCCAGTAAACTAAAATGATCGTTGTAGTACGGAGGTTGCTACTGACTTATATAGATACCATCGCCACATACGTAAAAATTTATTACTTTTTTATATAAAGAGTGAAACTAAATTTTCTGTAATATATGAATCATATTGTATTCCATTAAACATTTTTATATAGATATTTTTAGATAGTATTATCGATACTATTCACAATAAAATAAAATATCTCGAATGTGATTTCACTGCGTGAAATCAAAATGTATATCTCGAATCACAATATTTTAAACCTATAAATCTTATTCAAAGCTGTTTGTTCAAATCTTATGTTGTTTTTCAGATTATATAGTTAGTAGTACAACACGAAAACGTAAGTTATTGATATTCGGTGCTAGACAATTTAAGAAAAATCAAGTTCGATCATAATCAGCCCTTACCGAGACAAGCAAAGAAGTGGTGAAATATTTCCTCTTATATAGCGGAATTATGATTGCTCTCATTTCTATTCAGAAAAATGACCGGAATTAAATTTACTCTTTGGAGAACAAATTTCGTTTTCATGTTTTTCGATCTTTTGTTTTATTAAATTGAAAAACTGTTGTAGAAGTGAAATTATTTGGAATGCGTTTGAAGATAATAAAAACAGGGAACTAGTTGTTCAAGCTCTTCTCTCTCTTTTTGCTTTTATTAAACTATTATTAACTAAACTATTTATTTTTTTAAACTTTTTGAATTAAGTTTAACTTTATCAAGTAATTGGGAAAGAATGTGGTGTAAAAATGCGTTCAGGTATTTTAACTTGACTTGGGGATTTCTTTTGAGTAATCCGGGTTTTTTTTTTTTTGGTACAAAATTACTTGTGTATTGTAATTTTTTTTTGTGATTAGGTAATCAACAAGTCAGAAGATAAGCTTCTTTTTTAGGTATACTCTTATTTATTTCATCCAAATTTAGAATTTTATTCTTGTATAGTACCCCTGAATTTAAAATATGGAATCAAATGCTCTAGCAATATTTGATGTAGTATAAATTTTGTAAGAAAATTATTTTAAAAGGAAATTTTTTTTATCCCTAATTTACAAGATTTTTTTTTTGTGCAAAAAATCAAGGTAATTTAATTCATACTTTAATTCAGTGGTTCCCAAAGTTATTCTCTGGACCCTCAAGGGTCCCTGATATCACTCAGTGGAATTAAAATTGATTTTGGGATTCTAGAACAATGTCAGGGGCTCCGCGCAAGATTTAATACAAAATAATAATATATTTTGATTTATTTTTATTAATATGGAAATTTAAATAAATAACAACAGATAAAATAGCTGCGATTCTTACGTTTGGAGTATAATATTGTTACGAATTTTGTGTAAATAGTGTAAATACTTTGTATTTGGATGTTTAATTCATTTATATTACTCTATGTTAAATTTAGTGTAATATTCACAATCAAAGCCTTGCGTTATAATGGCGATTTTAATGAAACTTGGTAAAATTTGAAGTGCTGGTGGTTTCGGGTTGGGCAAGTAATTTTTAAAACTAATTTGCCGACTTGTTGATCATTTTTGGCGAGTTTGGAATCCTATGGGTTCTTTTAGATATTAGTGAAGAAATACACTAATTTCATGATCGATGACACAAGCGTATCTTTCTCGAAAGATCCGCCAGTCCTAAATGGAGATGATTGCCGTAACGAGTCAGTCTTGTTTCAACCAGCGATTAGTGAGTATTGTTTTGACTAGCGATTAGTAAACTTGCCTTGACTGTGATTACCGATTAGCTCGGCTATGCTTGTGAATAATCTTTACATGCATGTGTTTTAGACACTGATAATAGTGTCTGAGTGGTGTGGAAGGTGTGAAATCCATCTGATATTTATTCTGTAAATTTTACTGATGAATCCTGTATTTCAAAGACAATACATGACATTTTTTGACAATAAATTCTAATCGCTCTAAAAAAACTGTCTTGTTCCGTGTGATTGATTTACATAAAATCCTCGAGGCCCTGATCACCGTAGCAATATAAATATAAGTGGGTGCTTAAAATACTGTATATTATTTAAGTGTTGAGCATTTTGTAATACCTTTGGTGAATGAACATTGACAAAACTAGTTTCCTCTGATTTGTCAATTGCAGTAACAGTTGTATGTATAACTTGTTTTAATGTTTTTACTAAAACTTCGTTTTCGTTCAATTTACTTCAGTATATTTAAAATTCAGTTTTTCCATCTAGCCACTAACAACAATATAAGAACAAAATGAAAACGAAATAAAAATACAAAAACTAACAATAAGATAATTCCTCAAAATCTTTGTGTAAGTACTTCAAAATATCTGAATTTTCTATATAGCTTGTGGAAAGTACCTTTTCCAGGATACGAAGCTTTACTTTTAGTTTATGTAAGATTTGTAATATAAGAAAAAACTCGCCAAAATTGTTATTTGCTAAATGTTTCGAAGCCGATATGAAAGGTTTTAAACAGTATTTACTAAATTAAAAATATTTTCGATATAAAAGCTATACCTTTGTCTTGTTTCTGTTGCTACTGATGGTGCCCCGGCAATAATAATAGGATGATATAGAAGCTTTCAGGCATTCTTGAAGCAAGCTATACCGAATGTGTATTTTCTGTATATGTACACTGCTGGCTACCGTAAATGCAACACCCTGAAGGACACATGCAAATAACATGAAATTTACAACATGCATTAGTGGAGGTGAGGTATGCAAATGATTAGAATTTCAGCGCAGACACACATCAAGCGCCTGTGGCGCCACCTCAAAGCGCTATTTATGGCTTGGAGATTTCGACGATTTCGAGTTAGGCAATTGTGTTTTTCTGGTGGTTTTTTCAAAAAACGACCAGTTATGTCTCGTAGAAAACAGCGATCAGCTTTTGATCAGGTATCCGAATTCGACAGAGGAAGGATAGTGGCCTACCGAGATTGTGGATTATCTTTCAGGGAAATCGGGAGTCGTGTTGGACGAAACCAAACAACTGTAATGCGGATATGTGACCGTTGGATGCAGGAGGGTACGACGGACCGACGCGGCCGATCGCATCTACCTCAGTGCACCACTTCACGTGAGGACAGGCAAATTGTACGCATGGCAGTGACGGATACCTCAGTCACATCACGAACCATAGCACAGCACATTGAGTTTGTGACGCATCATTCAGTGTCTCCGCGTACAATTCGATGCCGTTTACAGCAGAGTAGTCTGTCCGCAAGACGACCATTGCTTGGTCTACCCTTGACGCAGAACAACAAACGTCTCAGCAGCCAATGGTGCGATGAAAGAAGGATGTGGGTGGCAGAATGGAATGAAGTTGTCATTACTGACGAGTCACGCATCTGTCTGCAACACCACGATGGTCGTATTAAAGTCTGGAGTCACCGTGGGGAGAGGATGCTGAACAGTTGCGTTATGCACCACCACACTGGTCCTGCACCGGGGTATTATGATATGGGACGGTATTGGATATCACTCTCGCACTCCTCTAGTACGCATTGCCGGTACTTTAAACAGCCAGCGCTACAACTCCGAGGTGTTGGAGCCAGTTGTCCTTCCTTACCTTCAGGGCTTGGCCACAGCCATATTTCAACATGATAATGCACTACCACACATGGCACGCATTGCCTAAAGGTTCTTCGTCAATCACCAGATTGTATTACTTGCCTGGCCGTCTCGCTCTTCCGGATCTTTCGCCGATAGAAAACATGTGGTCCATGATTGCTCAACGACTGACCCAGATTACCCCCAGCTGCCACACCAGATTAACTTTGACAACGTGTGGAAGCTGCTTGGTCTGTTGTACCCCAAGAACACATCCAAAGTCTGTTTGAATCAATGCCGAGGCGTGTGGCAGCGGTGATCTGCAACAATGGCGGCTACTCTGGCTAGTGATTCTGGAAGGAACCACACTTCACAGAAGTCTATAAATTTAATCATTTGATATTTGGTCAGCATGTTATCTACAAAATAAATTTTGTTATGCTATCTCTTGTCTTCCTTGGTGTTGCATTTACGGTGGCCAACAGTGTAATTCATCGACATCGTTAAGTCGCAAAAAATCTTAGTGAACGTTTGCATTGATCACTATATTATGTTATTATTGCTGTTAAATCCAAAGAATGACTTCAATGAGAAATTATTTGCTCAACTTTATTTGGAAACCGACGAAGACAACAATCGTTTACTACTTCACACAGAAGTACGTTGGTTATCCAAAAGTGCATGTTTAAATCTATTTTATGCACTCTTTGATTCAGTGTTGATGTTCTTGGAAAGTACGAGGACAATAATTTGTGACAAAATTAAATTAACTGAAAAAATAACTTCATTATAACTGATTTATTTGCCAAATTTAACGGAACTAATTCGAAACTAGAGGGTGACTAATTAAATTTAAGGTATCCGACTACTTTTGACAATTTTAAAAAAATGGAGGTATGGAGATTTTTTGTGGTTTTTAGATTTATTTAGTACATTTTAAGAAAAAAAGGCTAAAATTAAGGGGGTAAAAATTGACAAAAAATTACATAAACGGGGCCCGCTCTATACAAATAATGTTGTTGTTGTTGCTGATCTCCATGTCTAACTTCGTACTAATAGTAAATAAACGAATTCTCAATTTTTCAATTTTGATGTATTTCTTTCATATTCCTTTTTGAAATGACCTTCAGGATAAGAGATATTTTAATTTTTACAAAAACTAGAGCACTTTATCTTAGTTATTATATAAAATTGCTTTTAAAAAGAGTAATATAAAAAATTTTTTTAATTCAATTCCTACTTAGATCAACTAAGAAATATTTTACTTTAGCGGCTTTTTATTAAATAGTTACAATTAATATGAATAGGTATATTTATATGACAGAATCACAAGATTAAGGGGAATTAATTTCTATAAATTATCATTAAAGTATCGTATTGTCATCCAAAACAATTGTGTATACAAAATTTCATTTCAACTCAATGCTTCAAAACGTGAGAAAAAAACCTTTTCAAGTTTTGACACAATTCGCCAAAATGGTAGCTAAGTCGCCAAAAATGATACCAACGTGGCTGTATTTGTAATTCTTTAAATAATTAGTTTTAATCAATTATCTTTTATTAATTATAATTAAATTATTGTATATTTCATCCAAAATAATCATGTATATAAAATTTCAGCTCAATTGAGAGCTTTAAAATGTATTTTATTAACGATTGAAAATTCCACCAAGATAAATAAATATATAGAGAGTGTGACCTAATAGTGTATAGAATTGAAAAACAGTGATTATATTCACGTAAAGAACTGTAAATTTTATAATAAAACAAGGATTGATAAATCTGAACACTTCTACTATTATACAGAATATATACACAAAATTTCGGCAAATTATTTTCAAAACTTTTTGAGCAAACGCTGCCCCCGTTTGAACCTTTTCGCAAAAAAGCATATTTCGAGTAAAACCATTTTAAAGTTTGACATCTTGTGTAAAGCTATGGCATCTTCTTTTACTAAAACACTTGTAGTTTTTGTTCTAGAGAATGGAAAATGAAAAACCTTGGTATTTGTAATAAAGCTAATAAGATGGCTTATAAAATAAAATCATAAAAAAAGTTTTTCAATTTTAAACAAATCATGATTTTAGCATATTCGGATATCTTAATAAAAATTAAAAGCGCAATATCTGGGTTTGTTGCACAACTTTTTTCTGTATACACAAAACATTTTAAGAGAAGAATATTCTCAGAATATTCCGAATCTTTTGAAATTGCTAAGTAGAGATGAACATTTGCTTGCTTACTGTCAATACCTAACGGCTCTTCATAAAGACTTGAGACATTCCTCACTTGGTGACCGACTGGGTGTTGAACCATTTTGCACCACGACCAACTCAGATCCTAAACACAGATGAATCCATACTAATACAGGAGCAGCGTATTGAAATATCCACAAATTAGGAACTTAAATCGATGTTTGGACAATGATACTGCAAATTCTTGTGACAAAAATAGATCCCAATTTCATATTCTGCATTAAGGTTAATTGCACAGAAGTTGTTGACTGCTATCCCGTCTTCATGTTTGGTAGAACGTGGATTCAATGCCAATATAAACCTAAAAAATAAATAAATAAGAAGAAAGAAACCGACTAGAAAAATTAGTGCTCGTATGGATTAGCGGTAGGAAATAATTCACAAATATTGAGCATGACATAAATACACTCACTAAAGCTAAATCTGTTGTTGTTTCTTATGCCACCTGATCTCGACTATGTCAGATACAGGCCCACGAAATTCATCATGACAAGGGGCTAGGTGTACGCCTATCGTTGGCCGTAGCCTTGAGCACCATACAGGTGACAGTACGATTTAGCTCGGTAAAACTAAATATGAATGTATAAATATATTTGCGACAACTTTTTTTCAAAAATGTACTCAAAAAATTTTTTAAATGTAAAAAACAGTATGTACATTGAAGAAGAATATCTTATCAATATTCTTAACATTTTGAATGAAATAATAGTACTTTTTCATAATTTTTTTTCTAAATTCGGCAATGCATTTATTTTTTTATAATATTCAAGTGCACAATAATCATGTGCAGTAATATATTGTTATGAATTTTGTGTAATGAGCGTTTAATTAGTGTAAATAATTTATATCTGGATATGTAGTACTGATATTACTTTCTGTTGTATTTATTTTATGATAAAATTTGTAACATTTGCAAGCAACACTGTTCCTTGCATTATAATGTCAATCCAGTGGAAATTTGTTGAACTGTTTACATCAAAGCCAAGTTGGTATCATTTTTGGCAACCGTTTTTGGGGAGTTGGTGACCAAGAGGGTGCTTCTGGAAATTCCGGGAGAAAGATATTAACATCTTGATCTAAGATGTAAGTGGATCGTTCGAGAAAGATCCACTCAGCCTATGAATAGGAGCCGCTCTCTGAAATTTAGTTTTGTTTTGTCCGTTGAGAAGCATAGACTAGCGATTAGTTGCTACGATTGAACGAGTGCTTGAAAAAAATCTTAATAATTACTTATTTGCATTTTAGACACTGATGGTTAAGTATAAATGATGTAGAAGGTCAGAGGCTTCCGGGATTTATTTTGTGACTTTTGCTGCTATATTTTTAAGGGTCGTGTTTCCACAATAAATTCTCATTGCTCTTAAAGCACCGTTTTGCTCTTTGGAACATAACCCTTGAACCATAGCATTAAACCCTCGAACCCAATCTCCGTAAAAATGTAACAATGTATCTTTACCTTCGATTAAGGTTTCCACGTTCGGAACCGTGATTTTTCAAAAGCGTATAAATGGATAAAATTTATGATATTTAGGGTTACTTAGATTAGCAAATCTATATAAAATTGTTTTAAGAATAGCATTACAATAAAAAACAATTTAAGTGCAATATTTTGACAAAAATGAACATAGAATGAACCATTTTCAAAATGTTTTCCTTTTGTGAAAAATGCATCTATTATAATAATATTTTGCCTGTTTATATCTCAGACCACTCTGGGCAGAGGCTCAACTAGAATATTCGAAATATATAACTTAGAAGTGGTTTTATCCATGTTTTATGACAACAGGTGGGAGAAATTTAAAAAAAAAACGCCGATAAATATTTCAATGGGTTGTAACTCTGAAAATAATCTGAATTTTTCAAAAATCATAGTTGACCCTCTGTACAGAGGTCTGAGCTATACACAGGCAAAAAATATTATTATAGTAGAAGCATGTTTCACAAAAAGAGAACATTTTGAAAAATGGTTATTCTAAGTTAGTTTTTTGACGAAATATTGTATTTAAATAAATTTTTTTATCAAAATGTCCTTAAAACAGTTTTATGCATGTATTCTAATCTAAGTGACACTAAATATCATGATGCGTATTTATGCACTTTTTTAAAATCAAGGTTCCAAACGTAGTCGGATACCTTAAAACTTTTTAAATAAGTGTTTCCAATCTAATTATATCAGCGTTTCTCAAACTGTGGGGCTCTCCCTTAGAGGGGCCTGATAAGTCTATGAGAGGTGTGAGAGCATATTGAAAAGTCCAAAACAAAAGATTATTTAATAAAATTATTAATTTATGGAAAAGTAAACACAAAATAAAATACATTCTTACATAATAAAAAATCAAATCCACATTTACACTGTTATTATACATTTATAAAATTTTGAGGTATGCACAATGTATTTTATAACTAATTTAACAAGTACTAAGTTAAGAACAAGTTTAATAATTACCAATAACTCCATGGACTTGTCCTACATAAAATTATATCCAGAAATTAACATTTATTGTGATAATTTGTACGCTTTATAATTATCTCCAACTGCCGATTAAAAGTTACATGATTCACTCCCTAATGTCACCGTTTTCAATGTACGTGCGGGTATGTGATGTATTGTGGTAGAGGGATGGTTTGAAAAGGAACAAATAAGCAAATCCTCTGAAATAAGTAAATCCTACGCAAACACTGGCAATGTACTTTTATTGCATTCCAAGGCCTTCGGAATAATTTTATGAAATAGCAAGTGCACAGAAAGAGCATACATCGAAAAGACGTATATATACGTCCAGGGGGAGTAATCGCTTTGTTTGAGTGAGCCGTTTATATACGACTTTGGCACTTAAGAAATGAAAGGCGTGTTGTAGCTTTTGCTTCGAATAATTGTATTTTTGAACTCAATGCATTGTTATTGTATGGAGGGGGGGAATTAAAATTATTATTGAATATTGGGTCGCAAATATTGAAAGGTTGAGAAGCACCGAACTATATCCAGAAATTTTATATTATAATAATTATCCCGATAAGAATATTTCCCTTGTTACAAATACCATCATTACTCCTTTCATTTATATCTGTTCACAGATTTTATCATTAAAGTACTTCCAGTATTCTTCACTGCATTCCAATTAATTCAAGAAACGCATCAAGATTTGGATGCCATTCGTTCATCCTTCGTCAGATAACAAATTTTATCTGTGATTCCCAGAAAACTAATTATAAATATCTATTGTGATTTTATGATATAAATTTCCACCCACGCATCAGTAGCATCTAAATTAAATGAAACATAAAACTAGAGTTGACACATTAGTTTCTTAAAGTATGTTGAATGAATGTTGCAGAAGGAATAATCACTATAATCAAATTCAGAATATGATTTCAATAGCAAAACTGTCGATATCATTAAGCTCAAATAGCTGCCAGCTATATGTGAGCAGAATTTTATCTCATAAAATATCTTATTTACATCTATTTCTTATCTCAATAGATTCAGTTATTTGAACACTGAATACCATTCGAAGCCTTTTTAGTCCTTACAGCAACTGTCGCTTGTCAGATCCTTAATAAACCAATTCAGCATACCATTGATATTTCACTCCATATCACCAGGCAACTAATGGAAGTCATTTTCTAAAAGATGCTTCCAAAAGTCATCAGTAGAATTTTGATAATTCACCCGAGTGAATCCATCCTTTTAAATATTCAGCAATCAACAGAGATCTAGATACCAGGAGGAAAATTAGGACGCTACCGATACGATTTCATTTAAAGAAGTATAAACGTAAACGGAAGATAGAATATTCACCCTATTCTGCATTTCTAATTAATTTATACAATACGAGGTGGAGGAGGAATATCACAGACGGTTTGTCTTGAGCACTTTCAGAGACAAATTGTAATTGTTTATCGGTCCTAGGAAAGATGCTCCACTGGAATTGTGTCACTTTCCGAGATGGAAGCCAGGGTTTTGGACTAGTTTGGCATCGAACATAAAATCTTATAGGCTGATTAGAAAATCCTTTCCCCGTCTATTTCGCAGTAAAATATTTATTTGGCTAGCGAACATTTCACAATCTATTCAAAACTCGTGAATTAAATATAAAAATGCTTTTGCACAGTCCATAGCATTCCTTTCCGTAAATATTATTACCTATTGGAAGGTATTCTTAAAGATACTTCTTAAATAATGTCATTTATTACATGGTAATACACAATTCTTTTGCTCGGTCCATTCAAACTAAATCATCTACAGTTACAGAATATGATATAACTGTTTAATATGTTTCATACAGAAATTATTTTCAAAATTAATATCGTAGACTATTCAATACTAATTATTCACTATAGTAAATAGTGCATTAAAGTTTAGTGTACGTTTCGTCACAATCTGAAAACAAATAGGTTACAAAGATAAAAATACATTATAAAATAAAGCCAGTATGAAACAAAACCAATAGAATAAAGTTACAAAAATTGAGAAAGGAAAATTTATAAAAAATGACAAAAGCTAATCTATAAAGATACAAAATAAAGAGAACGACGTTTTTGAAACAAGTTGAAAAATATTAGGAGACCGGTTAATTTAAAGAGCATGCGTCAAACTTCATGGACTTTCAAACATTTTCTTTCTTTCTTAAATTTTGAACAAAAAATGATAAAATACTCCACTCCAACATTAGTCACAAAGCTTGGAAAGACATAGGTTAAATCTCTATTGACGTACTTTTTAAAATTACCGTGAACAATAAAGAATTGAGTGCTTTATAATTTGTAAAAAAGTGATCACAAGATGGTCTTTGTGAAATGATTGGAATAAATTTCTTTGTCAGAAAAGAGTGAGATGATTTCTTGTATTGAGTATTCCAGAGAGAGACAACGTTTTCTTCAGTTTTTTTCTTGTATAATGATTTCGGAATATTAACTGAAATTTCATTTCCCCGCTTGGTTGCGGACTTTGTCATGGAATCAGCCCTTTCGTTTCCAAATATTCCAGAGTGGCCACGAACAAAAATAAAAAGAACATTAGAATATTTAAATCCTTAAAAATTTTAAGATTTGTTTGAATTTCAACAAGGATATTATTGCAAGTTGAAATATTTTGAAGAGTTTCTAAGGAAGAAAGAGAATCTGAACAGATAAAATATTTAGAACAGACTTTATGCTGTATGATCCATTGAATAGTATAGTTGATACTTAAAATTTCGGTAATAAAAACAGTACATCCATCGTGAATTCTGAATTGGTAATGTTCAATTTCAAAACCATTATAAAAATTTACAAATGCAAAACCAACAGGATTATTAAATTTGCTACCATCGGTAAAGCAAACAAATGGATAATCTTCATCAACCGTACTAGGGTAGCTGATTAAGTGTATTGTTCTCCATTTTGAAGGATGTGGGAGATCTGAAAGAGGAACCATATCATTAAAAAAGAAACATTTCCTTCTTTAGAATAAAACTAGATGATATGGCCGTTCTTTGCACGGGTGAATTGAAAAATTAAACAAAACAGATTGAAGAATAAAGAAGTTTTTAATGAGTTAATTTTAAGGGAATTGCAAATTAAAAAAAAAAGTTTTTTGCATATCTCAGCAAGACAAACAATCTTATTTGCTAAATGCTAAGTCTGTATGCCTAATTGCTGATAAAAATGATTTTTTTTGTTTATGACAGCCCCGTAATTCCCATGTGGGTCAATTTTTGAAAACACCTTCCTAATCTGGTCTCTACTCAGAAATCGTAAGATATTTTGACAAATTTTGTGTAGTGAACGCTTAAAATAGTGTAAATAATTTACATCTTAATGTATGATACGTAAATATTACTTTCTGTTGTGTACATTTTATGTTAAAGTTGTAGTATTCACAAGCAACACCGTTCCCCTTACATTATAATGGTGATTCAATGGAAACATAGCGAAAAGTTGGCAAAACAGCCAAGTTGGCATCATTTTTGGCCAATAAGTTGATATGTTGTAGCACCACCGGATGGGGAGCTGCAACAAAGAGGGGATAGCTACTTCTCCATAAAACCTTTTCCATGAAAACAAAAAATTTCTTCATAAAAATATACATATACATGCCAATTTTCTCATAGTGATCAGTGGAAAGGTGGAGTGAAGTGAGGTCGTATGTACAAACGTCCATTTTTATGTATACAGATAAAAACACAAATATAGATTTACATTTAACATTCATTATATATTTAACCACTACAAGCAATTGCATTTATAAATACACATATATTAGTATGCTGGAGTAAATAGCACATTTTAGAAACATTGAAATTCTAGTCATTTTATTTACTTTTAAAAGGTAAATATTACACTCACTTAAACCCATTTTGCATTATTTCATACTTTCGCACAAAGCAGCCTTTTGAATAATTAAAGCCAGTTAGTAAACAAACCATTAAATGGAAATTCTAAATTCTCGAAAAGATAGAAAATTAAATTTCGCATTCTAAAAGAATGCCACTGCTAATGTTTGAAGCACGCATTCTCAGTCTTCTAAGTAATTATAGATAAAAGAGAAGATACTGAGAGTAAAGATGAAAGTCGTATTTTCTAGAAATGTATTTAAACCTCCCAGAGTTATTAATATATGAAACTCACTACCTTCTGAAAGCGACAAAGAATTCATTTTGTTTCATTATGAATATCAAATACTTAACATCCATTACGAGTTGCTGCGAATCTTAGAGAAATTATTCAAATTAATTGTAAGGTTTTAAAGTAACTTAAATAGAAATGTGTAATAGCTTAACCAATTAAAGAAACTACACTTCTGTATCTCTACCTCTTATACACGGTTTTTCTTGCAATATGGTCATATATACAGGAAAAGTTGCCTGTACTTGAATTTCTGAAAGGTATTACCCAAGGCAGTGCTTCTCAAACTTTCTATACTCGTGACCCAATTTTCAATCATAATTTACATACAATAATAATGTATTGAATTCAATAATATTATACTTTGATGTAAATCTATAATACAACTTTAATTATAAACCATGCAAATTATCAAGATAAGTATTAAGTTTGTGTATAATTTCATGACGTGCCCATAGAGTTACTAGTAATTATTAAGCTTGTTCTTGTCTTAGTACTATTAAGAAAACAGAGACGTTCTAACCCTTCAAAAAATCGATTTTTCAATTTTCATCTTAAAAAAGTAGATTTAATGCTGATTCCAAAAAATGTATAAATATGTATAGGTTTTAAAGCTTACTATCCGAGTAATTGCGGTTTAAAAATGTAAGTAACAGGGCTGTCACGCCTGTTGTTTACGTTATCGCACGTCAACCGCCACGCCCATTTTACAGCTAACCGAAGCATATTTTATGTAGATTGGTTTTATATCACTTAATCTGATTTATTTATTTTATTCTTGTGGTTTGAGAAGGACTATAACTACTAACTCAATCTGCTTATACCCCAAAGCTTAAAAGTGAATTTTAAAATTTTGCTTTCTCGTGCTGGAGTTACAAACACGTGAGTTACGAACTTCGTATTTGACTGCTAATTTACTTTTTTTTGTTTACATTCAATTTGTTTGCAATTTGCGAATTTTAAACATTTGAAATGCCTCGAACGTGCTGTTTGGGTAAGTTAAACGTCATTTAATTCGTAAAAACACTTCAGTAAATGCTGAGGGTGAACGAGAGTTGATGTCAGTGCATTCAAAAAGAAAATTGAAGAGTGAAGTATCTTTAAGGACTGGCGAAGATAATTTTTCAGTTGAAACTCAAAGCAGGCATGTCATTACTGGACTTAAATATGGTCGTTTTTAACAATATTGCAAAAAATGCAGATATTGTGCATAGATCTCTTTCTGCTTTGATGTTGCTGAAAATAAAAAGTAGAAGTCGCAAAGGCCTTGCTACCAGTGTGTCAGCAACTTGCAAGTATTGTGTCTTAATATTCTTCAATGACTCAAATACCGTGTCAGATGATATGAAGTAAATCTTGAGGTATTTGTTTATGGCATGAGGTGCATTGGAATTGGCAAAGTGCAGCTCAGATATTTTGTGCACTGATGAACTTACCTCCTCCCTCCAGCCAAATTTGAAAGACTGTATACGCCAATTTTTAAAGCAAGTTGAAACTGTTTCCCCAACTCGTTCAATGGTTAACAGCAGCAATGAAGCTAATAATATTGAAAAATGAACACAGTAAGAAACACAGTACCTGCTCTTTGGATGGACCTTGGCAGAAAAGAGGACACTCTTCGAAGAATGGCGTTGTAACTGCAACTTCCCCTCGATAATGGAAAGTTATTGATTTTGAGTGCCTATCAAAAATATTGCTTTGAATGTGCAAAAATACGAACAAAACCTGCGGGATAATTGCCAGTTTCAAACTATCATGGATTTAGTGCGGGAAGGGAGAGGAAGGAGCATTGTGCGGATTTTCTTTTCGCTCCTTACCAAATTACAATGTTCGGTATGTTAAGTACCTTGAGATGTAGAGATTCGAAAGGGTTCCTAAAAGTTCAAGAATCAAACATATACGGGTGATGAATTTCCTGTTGAAAAACTAGAGTGCATCGGGCTACGTCCAAAAAAGGATGGGGAGACTGAGAGCCCTAAAGAACAATTTAAAATCCAAGCTGTCAGTGTGACAACAAAAACCAATATCTGGACGAGGAAGGTTGACTGATGCAGAAATTCTTCTGTTGCAAAATATTATGGCCTAGCTTACAGAAGAAATGTTGGAAAATCAGTCGCAGATATGTCCAAAAGCCATCTGGGCAATATATTTCCATAAACTGTCGACAGATGAAAATCCGCAACATGCTTTTGTGCCCTATGGGAGAAGAAAGTTTATGCGCGGGTACACAAAAGCATTGTATCAGGTGAAAAATATACACCCACAAACATTCCCCTCCCAGAAGCAAAGTTCTTTTTAAAATTAAAGTAAAATTTCTAGGGAGACCTCCTTAACTGCAAAAGTTCTGTTATTAAAATGTCTGTAATGGCCAAACCAGAACCCCAACGAAAGCTTTTCTTTTAATAACTGTGTGTGGAATCAGTGCCGGAAAACACATTTGTGAGCAAAGAACTTTTGCAATGGGTGTTATGGACGCAGTTATATGCTTCAATGAAGGTGCATACGCAAGGACAGAAGTATTAAAAGTTGTACTAAAAACTAATCCAGCATCAACACTTCAGGGAAGTACCCAAAATTGACTACGTCAGAATTTGTGAAGCTGAGATGGCTGTTCTCAGTGCTACCAAAAGAAGCCAAAAAATAAAAAGGTAAAATTAAAAAGGAAGCAGGATGCTTTAGGAACAGTCAATGCAAGATGTGAGTACAGTGCTGGAAAATTTTAAAGTAGAAATCTTAGGTAAGTGCATCATTTTACGGTATTTTTTCAATTTTTCTCAAAATGTGTTTTTTCAGTTTTAGGTACATGTGTAGAAAAATCTATTTGTTATATTTTAACGAAACTTGGTAAGGAGTATTTGTGTCATGATAATGTATTTAATGCTACTAATTTGTTTCTGAAATGTTAATATTTTACTTTTATTGCTCACAATTTCTAAAAAAATGCCATTTTTATCAAAATTTGAAAAAGTCAAAATTCAAAAAATTTTTTAAAAAATTCTGTGCAAGGAAATATAAAAAGAACTTATTACATTTCAAAGAAGTGCCACCTTATAACTAAAACAGCATGTTTTGTGGTGTTATATGTTATAAAAGGAAAGGTACATGTACCTAGTTATTAACCCAAGTATCCGAAAAACTTTTTTGGTGTGTGTGTACTTTTTCGAATCCTTATATTATTTCTTTTTAAAATATTTTATATATTTAAATAATTTTTATGTTGTAGTATATTAAGAAAAAATATATATATTGTATGACACAAATTTTTTATTTATGGAGTCTTTCTGTTTTTAAAAATAATGTTCTTCTTCGAAAAGCCAAATTTTGCCTCATTTTGTGTCATCGAGAACGTCCCGGTTCCTTAAATTAATTGTGAAATACATTTTGTTATAAAAACTGATATACTATATGTATTATTATATCATTGTAAATGCAAATGTGTATTTTATTTTTTATTACTTCAGGAATGTATTTTTTTTGCTTCATTTCAGTAAATTTCAATACTCTTTTTTTAAAATAATGTTTGTTTTCGACTTTTCGTTATACTCGCGCTCCCCTTGTAGGATTATTACGCCCCTACCCCGTAGGGGGTGCACCCCACAGTTTCAGAAACGCTGATCATAGGCAGTGCTTCTCAAACTTTCAATATTTGCGACCCAATATTCAATAATAATTTTCATGAAGTCTTCCCCTCTTCCATACAATAACAATAATAATGAATTCAATAATACCATACTTTGACTCTAAAGCAACTATACGACTTTAACTTCTTGCGTTCCACCGGCGTATATAAACGTCTCGCACAGCGAAAGCGTTAATTGCCTCGGATGTAAATGTGACGGATCTATCCGCGTACTTTTATTAATCCTCTTGGGAAATCTTTGGTCTATCAAGTCGTGTGTATTCACAGCCAACCCTCTGAAGAAAAACCTGATTATTCAAATTAGAAAAATTATATACAGTCTTAGGTTTCTATTGTGAAAGAGAAAGTGAGGAAATGTAATAGATTTCTACTGATCAGGTATTATTGTATTTCATATCGTATTTCAAATATATGATAGGTGAAAGAATTAAAGTTACGATTGGTCACTAAAGTTTAATAGTGTTAAGATAGTTCGGACAGTAGATTTGATTCTGCGATAAGAGGATCTTCTCATAATTCGTGCTTCTCGTTGTTAATCCACATTTTACTTATATTGAGAACATCTCTTCTCGTTGAAACTACTTGAGTCAGTGTTGCTATTTGTGAGATCAATAAATAGATCGTTTTTGAATATGGCTAGTATTTCTTCCCTTCCCCCCACACCTCTGTTCCCTCACATATATGTATGACTTTCCGAGGTACGATCTTTTCTGAGCACTGCTATTCATAAAATTATTCCGAAGGCTTTGGAATACAATCAAAGGACCTTGACAGTGTTTGCGAAAGATTTACTTATTTCAGAGAAGGTTTTACTTACTTATTCTTTTTATCCTCACCCCCTCAAAACATCACAAACGCCTACGTGGTGTTGGGGTAACTCAGGAAGTTTAATCACGTGTAACTTTTAATCGTTAGTGTGCGACAATTATAAATCACAATGTTCTGACTGCTAAGAGCTAATTTTTATAACACTTTTATATATGAAAAGTCCATGGGGTCACTGGTAATTATTAAACTTGTTCTTTACTTTGTATTGTTAAATTAATTATAAAATTTATATTGTGCAGTGTTGATACATTTATAAATGTATTATATCAGTGCCAGTGTACTTATATTGTCTTGTGTCAGAATGTATTTTGTTTGTTTACTTTCAGTAAATTAATAATTTTTTAAAATAATCTTTTGTTTTCGACTTTTCAATATGCTTACGCCCCCTTGTAGAGTTATCCCGCCCTCCCAGGAGGGAGCGCTCCACAGTTTGAGAAACGCTGATCTAAGGAAATCACACATTGTTTGAAACAGATATTACAAATATATAGAATACATTAATAAATTGGATTAAAGCTTGCTTTTTCTCGCTTTGAACAACACAGAACAAAGGTGAAATCTCGTTCGAAAGGCCTTTCATCTAATGGAGGCTATTTTCTAAAAGCTACTTTGAAAAGCTATCATCATGAACAAGATAATACGTTTGAGTTATTCCATCCTTTTAAATACTTCAAGATCTGCATTTAATGCTAAGAGAGAGAATTAAAGGACTTTTGATAACATTTCATTAAAAGATGAGAAGCTGATTATCAAAAATGCAAAAATCTGACTACTCTTAAACTTCTCATTACTTTATAGAGAAATTATATATTTGTAAAATTTAACAAGTGAAAATGCACTTTTCTATAAACTTCCAGAGAAGATGAATTTTACTTGGAGACGCAAAAACTTCTAACAAAACAATATTTTTTTAGCAATAAATTTAACTATTTTAATTTTTCATATTAAAGTAGTTTCTCTCATATCAATAGGGGCTTTTAAAAATGTGTAAAATTTTAATTTTATGTATATATTAAACATGTACATTACTCTCCCAATGAGGTACTTTCATAATATTGAATTTAAATTCAATAATTTAAACGTAACTCAATGGAAGAGTAATGTACCTGTTTCTATAATTAGAGATATTGTTATTAATTATATACAAAGTAATAAATTTCTAGTTTCAAAAAATCAGAAAAATAAAAAAAGACATATACATTTCACTAAATTTTGCTTAATTCAAAAATACACAATTAATTTTATTAATAGTTATTTGAATAAAGGAATTGTAAGTAGTAAGGATTAAAATTCCTTAGAATATTAATAGTTTATTACTACAAAATTATCATTTTTCCTAGATATAGTTACCTCCACATTCTTAGATAAAATTCCTTATTATAATTTTTTAATTCATATATAATCCTAGTGTCTCTATGATAGTATGCAAACACTCTTTTTAATTTTCTATTTCTATTATTTTCCTACTTTTGCTAAGTGCTACTATTCAGCCATTCTCATGATTTGAATATTAAATAAGCAGCAGTTGACTTAGACGGGGTGGCTCTAGAGGGTTTGTCCATATAAAGTTGCATTTTATCAGTGTCATTTCCATATAAAATAATAATTTCTTCTTTAAAAATTTATTCTAAAATATTCTCTTGATAGTAGAATGAATTAATTTTGGCTTTACTTGAGACTTTTTTTAAAATTTTAATTTGGCGTTGCTAGAAAATCTTGCAACTACCATGAATCCCTTCAGGCAGGCAGCGATTCTCAAACTGTGGGGCGCGCTCCCCCCCCCTATGGAGGCGTTATAACCTTAGGAGAGAGACGCAAGCATATTGAAAAGTCGAAAGTAAAACATTATTTACAAAAATAATTAATTTATTGAAAGTAAACAAACAAAATACATTCTGACATGAAAAAAAACCATTTACGCTGGTATAATACATTTATAAATGTTTCATTTATAAATGCACAATGTATTTTATAATTAATTTAACAATGCTAAGTTAAGAACAAGTTTAATCATTACCAGTGACCCCACGCGCTTGTCATATATATACGTAAAAATATATGCAAAAATTAACACTTATCTGGATAATTCATACGGTTTGAAAATTAATCCCTTAGCTGCTGATTAAAATTTACGTGATTCGCTCCCCAATGCCACCGTTTTGCACGTTGTAAACGTATGTGGTGTATTGGTGGGGAGGAGAAAGGGAATAAATAAGAAAATCCTCTAAAATAAGTAATTTCTTGGCAAACACTGTCAATATCTTTTGATTGCATTCTAAAGCCTTCGGAATAATTTTATGGGTAGCAGTGAACAGAAAAGATCGTATTTCGGAAAACGTAAATATACGTTCGGAGCAATTTACGCACTGTCTGATCGAGACGTTTATATACGCTGGCAGCACTTAAGAAGTAAAAGTAGTTTTGTAGCTTTAGCGTCAGAGTATCGTATTATCGAATTTAATACATTGTTATAGTATGGAGGGGGCGTAAGGAAAATGATGATTGAATATTGGGTCGCAAGTAGTGAAAGTTTGAAAAGCACTGCCTTTAGGAATTTTACTGTACACTCACGATGTCATTTCGTACAGTCTCATTCCCATGAGTTCAGCAATAGAAAATTGATCGTCTTGTTGTACAGTCACTTAAATATACCCATACCTCATCGAGTGTTACCACAAATTTCCCTCTTTCAGCTGAGCTATGTGTTTTTTACATAATTTTCTACTATTTGTTTTCTTCATAATTATGTTTTAAGAAAGAAGACGAACTTCAGGTTTAAACGACTGTTTTAACTTTACATCCTTAAAATATGATTTTAATTACAGTTCCGGAAGACATTCCTAGTTTCGATTCAATGAATCTTTAGTATCAGAAACTTTACTTTCTTGATAGCAGCCTGCGTCTGAATAGTCTTAGGTGAAGTTTTGTTGGCATGTTTTCATTTTTACTTCCTGCTAGACGCGAACATTTTCCCTTTCAAATTTAATATATTATAAATACATTTGTATGATTGAATGCAATAATTGAAATTCTTACAGCTCTTTTTAATTAGTTGATACGGATATTTTTTCTTACAAAGCATAATTACGTAGCCTTCAAAGCATATATCATTTTTAAGAGCCATTTTAAATCAAATACTTTATTTTAAGTTCCAATCAAAAGAAAACCATAACAGATGTTTATTCTGAATTTGCCAGTTTTATCTCAAAATGCAAACGAGAAAATGAATTACAAAATCGTTTCCATAAAGCGTAAACGACCTTCTGCATAAGTTCAGCTCTGTTAGATCGGATATTTTTCTATATTATTTCCATTTAATTTGGTTTAAAAAAAACAGTGTACAAAACACAAAAACTAAATCCAAACATGTATAACTATCGTGCATAAAGCGACAAACAACACACAATATGCACACACATTCTGTATATATTGGCTCTACTGCATTAATTAAAGAACCTTTTGAACATACAAATGTAATTATGTATCTTCAGTTACAATTTTTGTTTAATAACTCTTTGTGCTTACAAGACCAGGAGTTGATTTGATGAGGACACAGAGGAAATATAATTTCATCAAGTTTCAACATCATGCTTTAATAATTATTAAGAATAAGCTACAGCAGAATAATACTCAATTTTGCTTGAAGTCACTTCCCAGCATAATTATATAAAGGCTTACGCGTATCATCTGGTAAATATCACAATCCAATTTTTCTTTGGCAAGCGGAGATGAAATCTGCCTTTCAAATCTCTCGAGGTTTCACTTGACTGTTCGCTCGTGCTAATTACGCGGCATATGAAACGATGGTAATGGGCTTAAATTAAGACCAATATTTGCTCTTCGTGAATAAGTTTTATAACAGAATTTCTGTATCAGTAGAATGGTATATTTATTCGTTTATATGTATGTGAAGAGGTATATAATTACTAACTAAGAATGAGTATTCAAGTTTTTATCGAATTGTATATTCAGAGATAAGGAAGGGTTAACTAATTTAATCTGGGAATAAGTCAAAAAGAATTCAAATCTTAAAAATATTCCTGACATTTAAGAAAATGTCTAACATTAGAAAAAATGCCTTTTCTAAAGTGTATTCTACAAAAGCTACTAGAATAAAAAAACTACAGTAAAACCTGTTTTTGTGCGGTAGATAGAGACCGCATAAAAAAACCACAAAAAATATTCGAAAATATTTCAGAAATATACTTACATATAACTAACAACTTTATCGACGTACTACAAAAAAAAAAAAAAAACTATGCGACGGAGAGGGACCGTAAAAAAATCGTACTTAAAAAATATGTCAATTATTTGCGAAGTTTATGAGAAAGTACTTCCAAACAAAATAAATAATTAAATTGCTCATGGAAAAATTTTCAAAAACATTTAATTTCTCATGGAGAAATTTTCAAAAGACACATACATAATTCACTGCTACATATAATCAAAAGCGCCCATCTTCCTGTGATGATTAGTTGAAAAACGCTGTCGTCACTTGAAGATACAATTGAATTTTTTTATTTTTTGGCACCATAAAGTAAGTGATAAGTTTTTGTAAAGACGTTCGGTTGGTCAGCTGCTTGTGAAAGGCACGCTAGCCAGATATGCGTGATCAGTGCTCTTTTTAGGAACTTCAAACTCCTTTCGGAATTGGTATTTATTTTAAGGAAGTGCTTTTCCGATTTGTTGGAAAACTGATCCCTACATACATTTTACCAATTCTAAAAGAGTCCAGTTATTCTTGTCCGTCAGCATAATCTACAAAATTAGTGATAATTCCATTGTCATTGAACGTTTCATCTACAATCAAGTGCGTGCTGCTAGTGTGTTGAGAGAAAGAAATTGAATGTGCATTGTCGAGAGGCTGTTTATAATCAATGAATAGAGCGCCTTGAAGTGTATATATGTACATTGATAGAAAACATTATAGTGGCGCCAAAGCCGTTGAAGTTCATATAGAGTACAACGTTGTTTATCAGAACGTTTATTATCCGGAACGTCAAATATCTGGACCAATTTTTTTTATTTGTCAACTACATGTATTGTATATGAATAAATAATCAAACAGTGCAATGCTCAACAGTTGTTTCCGAAAAGTGACGGGAAAATCCAAGGTCAGGGTTATTTGGAGAATTTCAGTTGTGTGATTTGGTAAACATCTGCGCGGAATATTAGCTCAGTTTGTTTTCAAGTGAGGGGGTGTATACGTAATATTTTGTTGAGTTGTGAACTGCTATGGCTTCGGATTCAAAACGGAAGCGCAACGTCTTGAACATAGGAGACAAAACTTGAAGTATTGAACCGTCTCTCGAAGCGAGAAAGTAGAACGTCTCTAGCACAGTTTTATAATGTTGGAAAGTCAACAATTTGTGAAATAAAAAAAAAATAAAAACAAACCGTTTTAAATTTTGCGTCAAAACTTGACTCGGAAGATGGCTCGAAGAAAAGGGAAAACCATGAGGGAAGCAAACGATGTTGTTCTTGATCGTGCATTCTACTACTGCTGCTCAAAAGAGAGAATCAGAGACCTTGCAGCAAAAACAACGAAGGTGTACAATGATACAGGAAAAAATAAGTGATTATTTTCTACAATAAAAGTAAAATTGCGACATTTTGCACCTATTTTGCTGTTTTCTTCAAGTACGTTTCCCGCATGTGAAGGATTCGTATAGTGTCCGATTTCATATACTGCATGGATCGCATTCGGTTTTCGGTTATCCGAACGATGTCCGGTCCTAATTGATTCGGATAAACTACGTTCAACTGTGTTGCATAAAAAAAAAGATCACATAAAAAGGATTGCACAAAAACATGTTCTACTGTATTTTCTATCGACTCCGGCCCCAACTTAAATAATTTATATGTATTTATAAGTACACACACACACACACACAAAATCATAACCTGACTTTCCTGAATTCGACTTAGCGGTTATTACTCAGTTCCACCTACCTCGTAAATTGGGGGTTATTACTGTATATCAAGCTAAGTAAGTCCTCTCTTTATTTGTGTCACAAATGTGCATACATAATTTAACGGAGCGAAAAAGAACCGCCTCGGAATATATCAATACTGTCTGAGCCAGCAGAAAACTTTCCTGTTACATCCTTCCCCAACAAATCGGAAAGTATGTGACAATCCACTTAGTTTTCCTTTGCAACTTCCTCCCGCCCGAAACAGTAGACTATTCTTACAGAACATTTGTCATACTGAATAATAAATGGAGAGCAGATAAACAAGTACGCAATGCACTTAGCATTCCATTCCTCCTCATTTTAATTGTCTTGTTGATTATGAAGCATCTTCTGGATATTCGGAACAAAACAACACAATGTATTGTGGAAATGAATCTAAATATTTGAATTATTTGCCGAATCTTAATGTTTAAGTGTAATATTTTAGTGTCAATAGGATTTATTTGTTCGTAAATAGTAATAAATCGAGTAATTGTCATTTTATAGTATACTATAAATACACAAATTTTATGTTCCTAAATATTTTGATGGTCAGTATATTAAAAATTCTTTACAGGAAAAAATATTAAATTTAATTGATTATTTTGTTTTTAGATAAATAAAAGTGCACAAAATATCAATCACATTTAAGGTGAAAAATGCTGCCCCCTTTCTATAATTTTTTTTTCGAGGTTACACATTACACATTAAAAGAAATTTTAACACTTAAAAGAGTCATTTCTTTAAAAAAAATTTCGAAAAATTTCAGCATGGATTTTTTTTTTATTTCATGCACTTTTATTCTTTTATTGGTCTATGTTTTTAATTATACAAATATGTATTGATTAAAAAGTAAATAAAATATTATTTTAATAGTATATTTTTAAAATAATATTAGACATATAATCTAAGTCTGTCAATGCACCACCTCCTTATGTTATTTGGGGGTAGATCGTGGTCATTAATTTGATTCCCTGAGGATACGATTGCATACATGGATGAAGAAGCCAATAAAACGGACACAAAATAATTGCAAGCAAAGGTTTTTTCAAAAGTTTACTTTCACTAAGTCAAACGCTAGAAATGAGTTCGCAATATACAGGCAAGACAAGATATTGGGTAAGAATAAATTGGAACTTATATGAAACTAAATGCAACCAGTCAGACTTGATGAAGTGGAAATTCTCCGTAACCTGGTAGCTTACAAATAGCAACACAATTATGAATCAGGCACGGATTAATGTGGAAATATAACGTCCACTAACATCTCTATATTCTATATTATATAGGGTGGGACGAAAAAAAGTACGGACAGGTACTATGTGACGCGCACGACAAGTGATACAAAACGGTTCAGAGTTCGGTTCCCGGTTCGAGCTGTGTGAGTGTGAGTTGATCAGTGCACATTGGAAGATGGTACTCACTGTGTAGCAGATGGTGTCCGTAGAAGAAAGTTACACAAAAAATTCGTTCAAGAGTGCACTCAGTTGTTCGCTCAGGAATTTCAAAATGTTTAAGTACCATCAAAGAGTGTCATGCAACAATTAGACCCAAAATGGAGTCAGACAGAATCTGTTTTGAATAAGGCAAAAACACTCCGAATACCAGAAAATGTAAATTTAGCTACCCAGGACACTGCTTCAGAGTCCTAATAAATCAACCCGCAACCTGTCGCAACAGAATGGCATATCACGTCCAGCTTCGATCTGCCTTCCGCAAATTGCTGACCAGGGCCCATAGGTGCCAAGAGATGTATGGTGGTCATTTTCAACATATGCTATAAGCAGGTTAGCGAAATGTCCCCTTTCCATGGCCGTGTTTCTTTGCAACCTGAACTCTGTTCTCCGGGCCACATTTATTTGCTATTTATATTCTATTCGATTATGATATTTGTATAGAGGCATTGTTCAAGCTTAAAGTGGCAATTTTACTGGAAGGAAAAAAAACTCGATTTAGATAGGAGAGATAGACACCTCCCATATATCACAATATTACACGTCCTTCCATTCGCGGAAGCCAACTTTGTAAAACTTTTAACAACTTTTTTTTTAAAAAATAAGTTATAATCTCTATACATTTAGGAAATGCATATTTCATTCGATGGCCTTAATTAATGATTTGTATATTAGATAATGACAAGTTTAAAAGGGTTGAATATTTGGTTATTGTTACTAGTTAAAAATTTTTAAACTTTTTACAAAAATTTGGAATTTAATAAGGAATTCGTTCCCCTCCCTTAGTCATAATGCGTGATCAGAATAAGGTTTCCAGTCAGGATACTAAGCTGTGACATATATGAACTGGTAAAGAAATCCATGCAAGGTGCAACCCTTGTTGTAGCTAATGTAGCTTTCAGTTGGGAAGATTTAGTGTCACGATTCCTTTACCAACAGCAGTCTTAAAAGTGTTCTACCTAATTTAAATCAGGTGAAGTTAACCACGCCATTTACCTTATGCTGCGGTAAGGAAGCTATGTACCAACAGACACAGCTCAATTTGGTATATCATTATCATCTCATCAGATCAAAATTATCGCCAATATCAGCAGCATAGTTTACATGCCTATTAAAGGTTTCTTCTGGATATTTTTTGTCATTTACATTACATTCAATTCACTCCTGCAAGTTCGTGTGTCTAAAAAATAATAAAAAAATTTCATTAGGTTTCCTTTAAGAAAATCCCCAAAAAAAAATAGTTATTTTTTTAAAAAGTGGAAAAAAATTAATTTTTTTTATTTATCAAACACTCCCCTTGGCTTTGACCTTTTAAACCCTTTGCCTCCCAGTCCCAAAAACTGGTTGGGTATTATCGAGCCCAAAGTGCTTTTGGAGCAGGGTGGGCCATCCACCCCGCCCCGGGCCCCGGGGGGTTTTGGATTTCTGTCAGCAGTCACGCCTGGTCAGTGGAGGTATACTCCCAAAACGTCATATCCGGTGGTTAGGCGAAAGCGGGCAAAAGCCTCGGCTCTATCCTGGTGCTTTGAGATAGGATCCTCAGTGACCAGGGTTTCCCATGGCTTTCCAGGGTTCTTGGTCTTTCGGGTCACAGCAGTATATTTGTCACTGCAGTATATGTGTGGAAATTATGCTCTTTGCTCTTCTGAGGGTCATGGGGACTTCCGGCTTAGACGACTCGGCTCCCTGCTTGGCTTTTTAGTCGGCTCTCTCATTGCAATTTCAACTTTTACATGGATCCACCCCCGTATATGAAAAAGAGTTCCACAATTTTTTGTTTTGGCACTGAATTGTGTTTAAAGGGAAAATCAGTTGGTGTATTACTGCTTAATGCTGAACTTGTAGCCAGGAAATCGATAAAAAAAGCAAGTTTTTTTAGGAGCTAAAGCAGGCTTTTTTCTAATAAACAAAAGGGTTTTTTTTTCGACGAACTGCTACTGGCAAACAGTTCAATAGAAAAAAAAGAAAGTTTTGCCCGGGCCCCGGCGGGTTTCTTCCCGTAAATATAAAATTGTTTAAAGATATTGTTATTTCCCATAGTAAATCTCAATCATGGTCAAAACGTAAATTTGTTTGAAAATACATCTCACCTCCCCCACTCTGTGCAATTAAAAATTCCATATCGATTTTATGTCTATAGAAGTCTTATTCGAAATCCTTTCCCCAAAAATAATTTGTTCATACAGTAAAAAAAAACAAAAATTTTCGAATAAACGTTCATTGTTTCCCACAATTCTTTCAAACCCAAACCACAAGTTTATTAAATTTTTTTAAACGGTTAAAAACTGTCAAATTTTTAATTTTAAAAGGGCCCCCTTTTAATTATAGAACTTCTCCTATTATTTGTGATAACCAGGGCATAACCCTCAAAGAGTTGGTTCTCTTAATTTCAAAGGTTATAAATTTTTTTCTTTTTAAAAAAAAAATAAATTAATTTCCTTCAAAGATTCCCCCCCCTCATCCCTATTATAATATTTATAAATGCATATAATGAATAACCTACTGTACTGTAAGCCAACTTATGATTAAAAGCTATTCAAATTGTGTTCCTCTTCAATTTAAACCTACATGTCAACCACCCAAATATATTTTCATCTATGCTTTACTATCCATTCCCAGAATTGTTCTGCATAGTAACCCAATAAATAGGTAAACTTGAGAGCTCGGCAAAATTGAAAGAGTTTATATTGATAATGAATAATGGTGAGCGATGAATAATCTGAACGATACATGTATTTCAATATCGTAATACAACGCTATACGTCCTTCTCTAAGCTGGAATACTCATTTTGAACTGAAACTGCAATTGATGACCTCTGAATGATTTGGCTCTGTTAATCAAGGAGACAAATGCATCCGAAAGAATTTTAAGAGGGTGTTTAAACAACAACGATTTGTTCCGACTGAAAGAGCTGTTTCCGATTCTACAACAAATTAACAGGAACAAATTTCAATGGTTAGTTTCTCTGGCAAATATTTTAATTGTGGTACAAATTAACTAAATCAATAAACTAGTCCACAAATATTTTTATAAAACAAAATCTAATATATCTTTAGGACTTTGGGGATTAAAATTTAATTATTACTACGTATTTCAGACAATTAAACTCAACGGGTGATAGTATGTACTCCAAAAATCTAGGACGAATATTTTAAAAGAATATTCGTTTCTAGTTTCATTTTATAAAGGAATTTACTATGTGTATATATAGGAAGAAGCGACTCGCGCGGCGCGCGCCGACACATTTATTAAGAGATCTCCGGAACTATTAAACCTACAGACTCGAAATTTCGCAACCATGTTCCTTTTGCTAAGTAGAGATTCGCTAAACACGGATTTTGTGGAAATCACCTCTCAAGGGAGTTGAGAGGGCATAACATATAAAAATTGTAAATTTGAACTATTAGACATAGAGAGTAGAAATTTGGCAAGCGTCTTTCTGTTGTTGAGTAGAGATCCAATCAGACCGGGTTTTAAAAAAACTGACCCCTAAGAGGGGTTGAGAGGGATATTGATAAATAGATTGCAAAGGGGTGTTATTGATAACAGAATTCCCTTTTTTGAACTATTAAACCCTTAGACTAGTGCTTCTCAAACTTTCAATACTTGCGACCCAATTTTCAATCATAATTTTCATCGTGGCCCCCTCCATAAAATAACAATGTATTGATTTCAAAAATAACATACTAAAAGCTACATGCTAAAGCTACAAAATGACTTTGATTATAAACCGTACAAATTATCAAGATAAGTATTAAATTTTGTGTATAATTTTGTATATGACAAGCCCATGGGAGTCACTAGTAATTATTAATCTAGTTCTTAACTTAGTATCGATAAATTAATTATCAAATACATTTTGCAGTGCAGATACATTTATATAAGTATATTATATTAATGTAAATGTGTATTTTACTTTTTTATTATGTTAGAATGTATTTTATTTTGCTTCCTTTCAGTAAATTTGCAATTCTTTAAATCTTTTATTTTTGACTTTTTGATATGCTCGCGCCTCCTTGTAAAGTTATCACGCCCCCCAAGGGGGCGCGCCCCAATTTGAGAAACGCTGGTCTAGACTAAGAATTTGATGATAATGCTTCTTTAGTTGAGTAGAAATCTGTTGGAAACGTAATTTGTGGAAATCGATTCTCAAGGGGAATTAAAGAGCGTTATACAGAATTTACCGTTTGTAGACGATAATACCTACACTCTAGAAATTCGGTAAGGATGCTTCTATGAATGAGTAGAAATCCGTGAAAAGCGAGTTTGTGAAAATTGACTCCCAAGAGAGTTGAGGGTTTGCAGGGCGTTATAAACAAAAAACAAAAAAAACATGTTTCAGCTGTTGGACCCATAGACTTGAGATTTGGCAGACATGTTTGTTTTGTTGAGCAGACATTCTCTAAAAATGGATTTTGTATAAATTGTGTGTAAAAACAAACTTCAAACTATTATTTTGTCCCAAGTAAAAAAGAAGCCTATTGAAAACCACATCTCTAAATGCACATCCAATAAGAAACTCATAGTACATATCAGAAAATACCAAATTCATTTCTTGTACTGAAATTTTTTCTCCTCAACCTAGCAATTAAACTGGTCGAATTCACTTCTCTTCTTTTCTTATTCCTTTGCTCCGAAAAGTATTTATATGGCTTTCCAATTAACTATTGATTTCGTCAAACGCATGGAGCATAAAAGAGGATGACTTGAAAAGTTCTTGTAGGGCTTGGGATCACAAACGGGAGAGCTTTTCTGCGTGGCGATCATCATTTATGAAACGTCTTTACGAGTCTTCCATATTAAGGTTCAGTTACCGCCTTTATTAGATCTACGCTTCATATGAAAGGGATTGTGGAAGAAATTTCCTTTCCACCTCTTTAATGTTTCATGCAACCCTAAGATCCGCACCTTTTGGTGGCTTCATATATTCGTCCCAGATAATTACTGGAGACATATTTCTTCCCTCACCATCCTTCAGCTGATGATTATTTGATATCGATAATCAAATAACGATAAGGAATAGAGAATGTGGGAGAATATGGGATGAGAGAGGAGATGATTTAATAGTTGACTATTGGTGAGTTAGTTATTGAAACGAGTTAGAGAGTGTGCTTTATTTTTAAAGAAGTTTCTCATATGCTTTGCTTCATTTTTCTATTTGAAAGAAGTATATTGATTTTTTTTAAAAAAAAATTAGCATTAAAAACAAGCTTTACGATATTTCAAATGTTTACTGGTTCCTTAACTTTCTATGCCATGCATTGATTACATAGTATATGGAAATCCAGAAAATATCTCTTAAAATAGATAAATTTTGATACCAAAAAATAAATGAGCTTATAGAGATTAGAAAAATTAATTTTTTCCCGAGAAAACCCTGTATGTTATAGAATTACACAAAACACATAAAAGAAAAAACTCAAATATTTTTTCCCCTTTTATCAAAATGTTTTAAAAAACATTTACTCTTTTTTTATGATTTACTTAGATCAGTGATTCTCAAGCAATGTGCCACGACACTTTTGCGTACCGCTAAGTTTTTCTTTTTTTAATTATTAATTAAAATCTGAAAAAAAAATCCGAAAACTTTGTGATAACGGATATATACTATTGTTTCTAAAAAATGCACACCATGAATAATCACGCAATAGGAGCTCATGTGCAGTGGAACAGTTCCACAGTGATGCGAGTTTGGAAGCAGTGAACCGACAAGCACCGAACAACTCGAAGAGCAGGCAGTGGACGACGTAAGGCGACGTTGTTCAAATGCTACAGATGTACTAATGTCTGCTTCATCAATTCGTCGATGTCTGCTGCACCGTGGATTGCGTGCAAGGGTGCCTTTATATAGGATCCAACCTCACGGCAAACCATCGACATCATTTATAAAATATGAATTAAAAAAGTGTATGCTTAGGGTTGGAGAGGGAGAATATTTATTTTTCAATTCCTTCTATTATTGCTAATTCCTACTCTTTCCCTATATATGTTTATATATATATATATATATATATACGTTGTTCAAATTTTTAATCGTTAATAAAACACTTTCTATTCTTTCATTTAAGTTCAAATACAATTTTAAAACTTGTAGTGGATGACACTTGATTTTAATTTTTTTAAAAATATTAATTCATTAATTAAACTAAAAAATGAATAAATAGTAACAAATAGTAACAAATAGAAATAATAGTCCAACAGCATATATAAAAAGGAAAATTGTTCGTTATATCCTAGTAGCCCAATGGATAGTGCGTTGGATTTCAAATCCGAAGGCCGTGTGTTCAAATCCCTCCTGGTATGGCCTAATTTATGAGAATGTGATTTCTTTTTACTATAGAGAATGTTATTGGAATAATTAAATTTAATTAATGAATAAATAGTAACAAACAAAATAAAAACTAGTCCAACACCCTATATAGAAAGGAAAATGGAAAAATGCAAAGAAAATCGTATGTTACGTAAAATACTAAAGTTTCAGAGCCACCGCGCATGCCCCTTCTGAACAGATGCGAAATGCGTATAAATAGAGGGCTGTAGCGGGACGTTGAAAATAGTTAATGATGATTTGTTAGTGGCGAAAGTTTAGTGAGACCTAAGTATGCCTCTATGACGAAAGAAGGAGAAATTCTAACAACTTACGGAGTTTGATGGAGAATGACTATCGGCCTTCGAGAAGTAGGATTTTCCTATCACTCAATAGGAGCTCGTGTGCAGCGGAACAGTTCAACAGTGGACCGACGAGCACCGAATAACTGGCAGTGGACTACAGAACGTGATGTCAACGTGTGACGATCGACCACTGCTCTGCATGGTTATGAATGATCGTACAGCTTCCTCCAGGCAGTTGGCAAAACGTTGTTCTAAGACTACAGGGGTACTAATGTCGGCTTCGTTAATTTGTCGACGTCTGCAGCACCGTGGACTGCGTGCAATGGTGCCTTTATACGGGATCCCCTCACGGCAAACCATCGACGGCTGCGTCTGCAATGAGCTCATGAGCACAGAGCCTGGCATGCTGATTGACACCAAGTTGTCTTTTCAGATGAATAACTCTTCATTTTGAGGGACCATGATGACCGCATTCGTGTTAGACGATATGCCGGTGAACGCTGCCTTTCAGACAGCGTTATCCAACGACATAGTGGGCTAACATCCGGAGTTATGGTTTGGGAAGCGATTTCGTAAAATGGACGATCCAATTTGCTACGAATTGAGGGTAATTTTAATAGCAACAGGTACATCCTTGAAGTTCTACGGCCTGAAGTCGTTCCCTTTCTTTAAGGCGTCCCTTAAGCTATCTTTCAGCAGGATAACACACACGCACATGTTGCAAATACTGTTCGAGACTTCTGTTCAGCCCAACACATGCAACTTTGTCCTTGGCCTGGTTATTCGACGATATGTCACCTATTGAGCACGTGTGGGATTTGGTTGGTCGGATTATCGCTCGTGATCCGCGTCCTGCAGCTTCAAAAGACGAAACTTTTCTACGCATACAATCAATATGGATTTCTCTTCCACAAGCAGACATTTAAAATCTGTTTGACTCCATGCCACGTCGAATAGCAATACTTATTTCAGGGCATGGTGGCTACACCAAACACAGATTTCAGACATTTTATATGGTGTGTTTGCTTTGAAAATTTTGTCATTTATTTGTACTAATACAAATCGTTTGTGTATTAAATTTCATTTAATTCGGATGATACCTTCATGGTGTTGCATTTTCTACAAACAGTAGTTTAAAAATGAAAAAAAAAGTTTCAGACATAAAAGTTCATGATAATCTGAAAATGGATTTATCATTTTGAGGATGAAATATAAACGAAATTATCAAAAATCACTAAGCTCAAATGTCGCATTAAATACATTCTTATAAGTAATTTGTAATTAATTACTCAATAAACATTTTATTGTCTTCTTCATTTTATGTAACATTGACAATTATCTTCATAAACTAGTTTACATAATGTATTACAGATAAGTAAAATTCTGTTACACTTATTTTATTCCCTTAGTGTTCCGCCATATTTTGAAATTATTAAATGTGAACCACAACGAAAAAAAAATTGAGAATCACATATATAGGGAAACATTTTCCTAACTCCCCAGTATAATCCCCTGAGCCCTTTGCATCAGATTTATGAAATAAATTAAACTTTCTTATCTAACATGCAATTCAAATAATCAAAAGTTATCTGATAAATTTTAATGAAGATTCTTTCCCAAAATTTATCTACTGTAAAATCAGTCGTATAACACGCACCTATACTTTTAAGCTTCAATTTTTAATATTTATATATATTCTCTGTATAACAGGCTCCCCATTTTTTACTAAAAAACCTTAATTGTAAATATGCAATGCTCTCATATGTGTTTTGAAGTCATTTATTCAAATTATAATTACAAGCTTTAGAAAAAAATAGTATACTTCCTGAACTACAATCCTTTAATTTCAAAAAAATTAATATTTCTTTAAAAAAAACAGTATTTCGATATATGTAGAAGTCTAATTTTTTTCTACGCTTATCGATTTTTTAAAAAAAGTTTTAAAGCGATCCTTTTTACATACGGTGCCTAAAGCGCACTCGTAAATTTTGATTCAATTTTTTATGTTAAAAGAGCACGTTATACGTTTATAACATTATTCACTCCTCCGAAGTAATTTCTAATTATTATGAATGACGTACATCTATGATCAAATGTAAATTTGTAAGGATGAATTCTAATTGTGTTTTATCTTGTTTAAATGATTAATACAGACAAGAAAATCAATTGTTTCTTCATGAACGGTGTGTGTGCGTTTGTGTGCGTGTGTTCGTGTGCGTGTATGTGTGTGTGTGTCATACGGCATGGATAGCATTAAGGCTCTTTCTTGTCATGACAAAACTAAAATTTAAAGTCTGTACCTAAATTTCTAATTTAATCGATCCCGCGATCCACACGAAGAAAATCTGTTACGAGTTCAAGTCAATTAATAGTCGGCTAGAGCACGGTCAAATATTTCTGTCAGATATAAAGCATAAATCTAGGTTTTTACACATTAAATTCTACCCAAATAACATTCATTAAAATAAATAAATCTGAGAGTGATTCTGATAAAACTGACTGTTTAGAAATTTCGGTTAGTGAATCTGAAAGCAGTGATAAAATGGTCTGTAACTGTTACCGTGATTTTTGGGCCTTTGCATCTCATACTTTGAAATTTATCTCACAAAAATAATTACTAAAGTGTATTTAAAACACACATATGCAAAAAGTGTAATAAAACTCTCCTTTAATGTTTTTAAAAAACATGTTTTTAATTTTTTTTTTTTGTGAAAAAAATTTAAAATTCAGTCATAATAACCCCAAATGTTGGCTTTTCTGAAAAAAATTTTTGATTTCAAATAAAAAAATTTACCCAAAATTTAAAAAAAAATACAAAAACCTTTTTTAGTTTTTATTTAATTTGCTTGCAAAAAAAGTAGGCTCTTTTATGACCGTTTGCTTCAAAAAATTTTGCGACCTTTAAGGGGGTACTCAATCTACTTTTTCCTTTATTCAGCATTTTTTTAAGCAAAAAAACGAATATTTTAACCTTTCTGAAAATTTAAGATGTGTAACTTAATTTTGCAAGTTACATGTCAGAAATAACTACATTTATAAACAGCATCAGATATACTTTCGATACTTGTGTATAGCTTTTATTCATACAGTTAAAGACAATTTTACAAATATATGCATCATTAACTTAATACTACTTTTGCTAAGGATTCTCCAAAGGGGTAAACAAAAAAACAAACAAATTACTGTTTTAGTTTGTTTAAACATTTTTATGTGAGATAATTTCAAAATATTAAAAAAAGCATTTTACAAATAACCTAGAATCCATTTTTTTCGTTTTTTTAAACCCGGATCTCAAAAAAGAGGAAAATTGAATATAATCAACATTTATTTTTTTTTGGAACTTTTTGCAGCGTTTGCTCAAAAAAAATCTGATTATGTTCTTGGAGATCCCGTAAAAAATTTTTAGACGAAAATTACGAACATCCTTTAATTATCATGCTTTTTAGAGAAATAAAAGCCATTTGAAAAAATATGTGTATGCCCAATGGGTTAGAAATATTTCATTTATATTTCGTATAGAACGTATGCTCATATTAAAAAGGAAAAAGACTGAAAGCATTCAAAATATTTTTTTAAATTTTTTTTCTCAATAAATCTCTTTTTTCGTAATTAAATAGAAAGTAAATACTTTTACATTAAATACTTTTCTAAGAATTCCAGTTGCTTATTCACTAATGGAACGACTATATTTGTTAAATAAGCTTCAGTTAAATCTTTTTCTTTTTTTTATTATTTGAAATTCAATGAAAAAAAAAATTCGGTGTTTCTATTTTCATCAACATATATTTATTCCGTATTCCCGTTTACATTAATTGCACTCTAATGTTTTTTCAAGCTTTGCTTGAAAGTGCATATCTCTTTATTTACCTAAAACTCATAATTATACCAAAGTCAGCGTTTCTCAAACTATGGAGTGCACCCCTCCCCTCAAGGGAGGCATCATAACCCTACGTGAGATGGGTGCGAGCATATCGAAAAGTCGAAAATAAAAGATTATTGAAACAAATAATAATTTACCGAAAGGAAACAAAAAAAAAAGAGAGATTAAATTTTGACATTATAAAAAAATACACATTTACACTGATATAATATACTTATAAATGTATCAGTACTGCACAATGTATTTGATAATTGATTTATCAATACTACATTAAGAATAAGTTTAATATTAACTAGGGATTCCATGGGTTTATCTTGAACAGCAGTTTTTCGAAGGAAAGTTTAATATTATATATATATTTGATACTCTACAATCTTTTTCCATATTTATCTAACAAGCACGACTAAGGAAATTCATTTGGGATCGAGATTTGGTGTAATAGTAGTACTCCTTTAGGGTGTTCACCCCTCAATGTAATTCCACTGAATGACCAGTCAATTCGGAGAAATTAGCCTTCGAAATTCATGCTTAGCTTTTATACAATTAAATTTTAATTTTCTGCAACGAGTTCGTAGCTTGATTGTTAAATCGTCTGCTTACTATGCGCTAAGTCAGGATTCGATTCCACTCGGTCAATTTTTTCTTCAATTTATTCAATATTTTTTTAAATTAAATAAATTTATTTATGAAAGGTTTATTAAATATTAAATTATATTTTAAGTAATTATTTTGTATTTTATAAAGTAAAAAAATAAAAATATATAACTTAAATTATTTATCAGGAAAATTATTTAAAATTATTAATAAATAAAAATATTTAAAATTATTATTAATTAAAAATATTTAAATTAATTATTAAATAAAAATATTTAAATTAATTATTAAATAAAAATATTTAGAATAATTATTATTAAAAATTATTATTCGAATTTCGAAGACTATTTTCTCCGAATTGACTGGCCATTCGACGGAATAACATTGATGGGTGAACACCCTAAAGGAGTACTTCTATTACACCAAGTCTCGATCCCAAATGATTTTCCTTAATCGTGCCCTCTCCTTGTGAGATCTTCATTTGGTCTTCAAAGTGACCAGGTAGAAAATCCGGTTTTACAAAGGTAGGATGTTGGAAATGGAAGATTAGACTTTTGAGAAATGGATGATTGAGAAAATAAAGATTTAATTCAATTAAAAATTATTTTGCAGTGAGTTCCAGGTTAAAAGTTAAGAGAAGGGAAAGTAACATAATTCTTACCCTGTTATTTAATATTAACAATGTTAAATTCTTATCTTGATCATTTGTAGGGATTATAATTAAGGTCGCATTATAGCTTTGTGACATCTATCGCGTTCTTCTTCTAGCATAACCCCTACGTTCTTTGACGGCCACGATTAATGGCAAAACCTTTCCAACCCAAATCCAAGAAGTAAAACAAGGCATAGATGCAAATAAGATAACCTTTAAAAGGATAGAAAGTTTAGTGAGCAAAAAATGGCAATTTAGAGAAAGCTCAGTTCGGAAATGAAAAAGTGTGGATCGACGGCTTAGAATAAAAAACGCCCACCTCGCTAATCTATAAAGGTACATACCATTGTACTACCCTAGAAAAATATTTGGATTAACCTGGACATTGAGTATTCAACCAGGTAGGGGGGAATATATTCTGAACGCTAGTATATTATTGAAACGAGATTAGGCGGATCCTATAGTTATATTGATAAAGTGATCTAATTGCGCGATCTGGGGTTAGTTAAAACTGCGTACTTAGGTTTATTCTCACTTAATATAAGTTTGTTCGATATCTAAATTTTAGTTAAATTCTTAATAAAAGTCATATTAAGATTTTAGAATGTCTCATCCTTCCCAGATAATCCCCCACCGTCACTTATGCGGAAACCCCAAGACATAGCTATCGACAGATGGCTATGTCGCAGCTTTAGCGTCAAAGTACATTATTATTGCATTCAACGCTTTGTTAGTGTATGGGGGTGCAATGAAAATCATGATTGAAAATAAGGTCACGAATATTGAAAGTGTGAGAAGCACTGATCTAAGCTTAAGATCATTAAATCTTTCGGGCAAAATATTAAATTATTTAACTTTTGAAAAGTGAAATAGATATTTCTTATTGAATAAATTTAAGAGAAAGTTATATTCAGTGGATTAGAGCAGCATTTGGAGATTAAAACTAGGACTATACGTTGCCAGCTCAAGAAAACATCTCATTTGTTCGTCACATGCGCATCTTCTAAGTTCGACGTGAAATAAAATGAATCAAAATTAAATCCAAAACCTGACTTACAAACTTCATTTAATCTTATAGCCCCTAGTTAAAGTTTGCTTTAAATCCTCTAAAATACATTGTCCGTATCTGCCTACTAATTTAAATCATAAAAGAAAAATAGCAATTTCTGAAAGGCCTGAAAACGACGGTTTTTTCCCCTTAATTATGTCGCCAGTACTTATTAAGGAGAACCTTAATATGACCTTACGATAGACATGAATACTTCTGATTTATTCTGGGCAAGAGAATCCAGTTGATCGGATATACCACGTTTGCTTTTATGACATTTTCGCATACGGGCGCTAAGTAGTTCCCTTTTTCATGCCTATTCATCGGTAGATTTGCTTATTTCAGCCATTTTCCGTAAAGAGCAATGCTTAAATAATCATGGCTTCTAATATATTTATGTATGAGTATATATATATATATATATATATTCAAAAATAAATATGTTTAAATGGCAATTACGTACTATCGCAACAATGCCAATCTTCAAGATAACTCGCCAAGTTGTCAACCTTAATTTCGCATGCGTCGAACGCACTGAAATCGCAACAATGTGCTTCGCTCCCTTTGTCAGTATCGAATTTTTTTTTTTTCTAATTATTTTCGCTTGCGCTCCTCTTCTCTATTTCACTCGCTAGAGTTGAGTGGAATTAGGCTACATGACAATAATATTTAAATGAAGAAAACAAAACTTAAAAGAGGAAAATGTGCAGGAAATTTTACTTAAAAAACAAGCGCCTAAATCCGATCAGTGTAACGCACCCGAACCTAGCGCTTAATTTAAATTCGCTCTTCAGCGAAATGTGCCTAAAAAAGTTATCATTTCTAAAAATGAAATTGTTTGAAAAAGATTTTCTTCCCTAGTTCTTTCACCAGTATCACTATTAGGGTTTCCGAGAGTTGAATTAATTACAAAATTCGATCTATAAGCACCATTTAATTCTTGTATTAATAAGCTTCTTGTAAAATACTGGAATAAAAGTATGAGCTTTAAAAGTTTTTCTCTCCATACGTGACTGAAAGGACACTTCACTGAAATTGCGGAATTTGTGGTCACAGAACCTAATGATGTTGATGAAGATATCAACAGTGGTATTTTATAAATTAAGATATTCTACAAATAAAAAATTCTCTAATATGGTCATAAGTAGAAAAGAACAAAAAAGTGTTGTGCCATTTTCGAATCCTAATTAAATGGGCGAACTTTTGAGAAACTTGATTGGTACTGGTTGTGTATAATAGTTTTCTTTTATAGAAAGTCAAAGTTAGGTGACATCTTTTTAACAAACCCGACTCACACACGCATAAAAACTGTGTTAGTTTTAACTAAATCAGCAATTTTTTGTCCAATTTTTGACTGTGATTATAGAACTACTCTATGTTTTTTTTTCCGGAACAGATATGATTCCTCCATTCATATCGTGCTCTCTTATCGTTAAGTTTGGAGACAACCTATATATCATAGCCTTGTTACTTAATGGTTTCTATTTTTTTCCTTTTTCATAAAAATAGAATCTAAAAAATTAATTTTTTTTATATTTTTTTCGTGTGTGTGCAATTAAAATAATTAATTTAAGTAGTTCATTAATTCAGTTCAGTTAATTCCTTTTTTGTGATATTATATTGTTATCTTATTTAATTGTAATAGTTTGATAATACTGTATTTTTATACTTTTGTGTCCTGTTACAATCATATTTTGTATAGTGCACTTCATTTTTATATTCTTATGCTTTATTGTTTGTATTTTCATTGCTGAATTATTATTATAATATCACTCTTAATATTTGTAATTATAATGTGATTAATAACATTATGATTAAGTATTTAGAAGCATTAATTTAGTCTCATGATTACTATTTATTCATATTATTAGTTAGTCATATGCAATCAAATTTCTATTTCAAAATGCCTCATTTAGACAAAAAATTGCATGAAATAAAACCCAAATAAATTAAACAAAGATACATCTCATGATTTATTGTGAATTTTACTTCATTTGCAATCGTAAATTTTCACTCGAAATTGTATTGCATGTTTTTTTAGTATTGAATATTTTTTGTATTATTAATTGCAATATATTTTTTTACTATAGTTGCTGTTTAATTGCATTTCTTTGTGTTTTTCATTAGAACACTGCTAATACTTTAAAAAAATATTTAAACAGTTAGAATATGATAATAAGGGTTGTTGTTTTTCTTTTTATTGAAATATTACAAAAAGCTAATGAAATTGAGTTTGAGTTTTAAGAAACAAAAGTTATAATCAGAAAAAAATTTAAGCAAGAAAAACTAGTGTTAATTACGTACTTTTTTCCTTTACCATCATAATGACGTTTATTTTTGTGCTTTGTTAATTTAGTAAAATTGCTCTTTTTTGAAGGTAATACTCTACGACGGTTTTCTTTTTCGCAAAACTGTCCCCTTTTTTTGTTGTTTATCTATTTCTTCTTTACATTAAAACAAGCTTATTTAGTTATTTTAATTACCATCTCAATGTATAAAAGAAGCTTCTCTAGGAATGTCACAAATTATTTCACATTCATTTACAAGTTTTTTCCCGTGTTCTGTTTAATTGTAAGTAATTTTTTCAATAAAATAAATATATCTTTTTTTCGTTTTTTAGTAAAAAATTCCAATATATTTATGGCGTTGTTGTTTCATCAACAAAAAACAATTCTGATAATATTGTTACGTTGATCGGGGTTCGAGGATGTTATGCAAATCAGTCGCAAAGAACAAGAGAGTTCTGTAGCAGAGACGGAAATTTATTGTCGTGAAAACAATCCTTAAAATACAGGATTCAACAACAATATTCGCAGAATAAATCTCAGGTCTTCACGCCTTCTACAGCACACAGACACAACTATCAGTGTCTATGATGCACCTACGTAAAAGATTATTCTCAAACAAAGCTCGTCCTATTCAACAGCCGAGCTAATCGCTAGTCGTCTCTTCGCTGTCAAGACAAGACTACTAATCTCTAGTCAAAACAATACTCAGTTTCTCCGAGCGTCTCCCTATTTATAGCCTTCAAAGATCCTTGGAGAAGAATCTTCTTGAAAGATCCACCATAGAAAGATCCACGTGAAATTAGTGTATATATCCACTAATTTCCGGAAGAATCCATAGGGTCACGAGCCAACCAATATGGTCACCAAGTAAACGACTTTGCTTTATCGCCAAGATTTCGACAAGTTCCCATTGAATCCCCCTCATAGTGTAAGGGACGGCGTTGCTTGCGAATATTACAATTTTAACATAAAATAAGTATAACATAGGATAATATAAATGCAGTACACATCCCAATACAAATTATTTACACTATTTTCCACAAAATTTGTAACAATATATAACTATAAAAGCGGCGTATACCTTTTATTCCTTATAGCTTAAAGAACATATCAACGGGAATGTAAAGATAAGAACCTTTCTTTTTTCCCAAAAAAAAAAAATTTTTAAGAACAGAATCATAAACTTATGGCTAATACTCAGTGCCGGTTTGTGTTTTTAGATCAGTTTTCAGCTAATTTATTAATTATTAATTTTAAATTCCTTGTAAACTATCGCTCGACTAATTTTGAATTATGTGTAAATTTCTTATCCCAGTCAATAGAAATGCCAATTTCTCGGAAATTTTTTGGTACTTACGTATTATAGCGTCACCGCAGCACAAATTGACGCTATGCGAATCGTGCCATTTTCTACCAAAATCTTACTGATTGGTATTTTTTCATATAAAACACGTCAAAATCTTTGTTGTTTTGATATCAAGATACGATTCGCATGGCGCAAATTTTGCTGCGGTGGCGAAAATATCTATGTTCCAATTTTTTTAATATATTCATAATACTTTTCTTTTTTGCTTCTTAAAAGTTAAAAAATGTATTTTCTTTTCAGTTGCTTTATCTTTTTTGAGTACTTATGTATTATGCCGTCAACCAATTTCGCCAAACGAAAAGATATCGCTAATTCCACAATTTTGTCAAATGTACTCGAAAAGTCATGGAAATTTTTTCCATTATTGGCTGTATATCACGACATTTCGCGACATCAGTACTTACTTATTAACACAAACTAATGGCGACATTGTATGAAACAAAGCACATGATTGCCAATTTAGAGCATACTCGGAGTTGCCAACTTAGCGAGTTTTTAATAGAGTTAACGATTGTAATGACACAGATGCAAGTATCCGAATTAATTTAAAAGAAATAAAACTATAATTTTGCCAAATGCTAAAATAAAAAAAATAATTAAAAGTTAAAATGTTTTCCGATTTAATTCCTACAAATTGAATATTTTCACTCAAAATAAATTCGTGATGGAACATAATTTATAAATTAGAAAGTAAAACGAATATTAATTTTTCATTTAGAATAAAAACTATAGTATAAAGAATGAAAAAATAATGCGATTTGTTCAAATTAAATTCATACATATTTGAAAAAAACAAAAATATCTTACTTGAGGTAGGAAATGGTGGCAAAAATCAATAAGCATTCCGCAACTTGCAGTTATTTTCATAAACATAACCACTAAGGCAAAAAAAATTATACAGAATTTACATTATTTTTCATTCATCAATCATTGAACAACAAATATATGCTGACAAATCTATTAATATAAACCGTAAAATAAACGAAAGTAAAGCACCAGATAATAATCGTCTGCATACAATCTAAAAAAACATAATCGTGAAAAAAAATGCAAAAATAATTAAAACACAGGAGAACAGATCAAATGTAACCTATGCAATCAGTTAATTTGGAAATATACGTATCAGTAGAATATCAATTTTTGAAGTAATTCACAAGTTTTAAGATTCACGAAAAAATAAAGTATTTTGAAACAAAATGTAGTGGCTAAGTTTTAGAATATTAATGTGATTATCAACTTTAAAGAATATATACTTTGACTATTTATCAATCAAAAAAATTTTTTAATATTCTTTTTTTTTATTTCAAACAGTTAATTTTATTATTACTTTTAATGTTTATATTTGTATATTATTTAATAGTAAAATTTCGAATTGTTTCGATACTGTTATTCATATTATCAAACGATATTTTGTATTCAAATTGTGGCAACATTTTAAAAATAAATTTTAATGTAATTTGTTTTCGAATATCAATTTCGAAATCTGTTAACTTTTAAAAAATAAGAAAACATGAGTTTCTTTTAAGCAACTTTTTAGTAATTTAAGTATATTTAGGTTCATTTCTCCAATTTATAAGAAAAAGAGAACATAAAACAATGCAAATGTTAAAAGGAAGAACAGATTTGTTCTGTTGTTTTATTATTCATATTTAAAACAAATATTTTAAATTATTTTTATTCTACGCAACTTTTTAAAAATTTATTTCATATTTTTTAATGAAATTTTTAAGATACATAAAACAAAATATCTCTAAATTAACCATCCATTAAAATAAAGAACTTCGAAAAGTAATAATACAATGTTTTTATGCTATTTTATTAAAACCTTATGATTTGTTCATTTTTCCAGATTTTTTGACGCTTCTGATGCATTGTATTAATATTTTGCATGCTTTAGATTCATGAACATTTGTTTCTGCTTCATAAAACTTTCTATGAATGGCATTATGATCTATACTTTTATAACGTGGACTTTCAATAGCATTAGCTTGCATAGTATATTATATATATACCGTTAACAAATTTTGCAAAATCAAAAGTTGTCGTGGTACTTACGTATTATCGCAACCTATTGGCTACATTATATAAACAAAGCACCTGGTTGCCAATTCAGCGTATACGAAACTGTTATATAGGGTTTCTGGGCTTAAATTATCCAAAAGTAATGGTTTATTATGACGGAACAACCCATCAGAATGTAATAAACTGTTCTTCCATGGATTGGAAAAATCTCCGAATTTTTTGGGTCTAGTTTGATTGGCCGCATGTGTGCGCATTATTCGGCAATCGCAGATGATAAACTTTTTACACTGACTTCATTAGTAAAGATGTGGACACCACAGTAAAAGATGCAGTGCGTACTTTGGTTAACGAAGTTTAAATCGAAACATTCGATCGAACAGAAGGGAATGTCGAACAACCAACATCAGAATCTATCCACCTTTGGGAAAGAACTTGAAAGAAGAAGGGAACTTTGGTTTCTCAAACTGGCAAGTATCCTTAAGTTTTTGTGAAAGAAGACACTGTTGATCGTGTGCGAAATTCATTTTGTAGGAGTCCTGATGTCTATTAGGCAAGCCAATAAGAAATTCCATTCTGTTCGTACAAGTCAATGTACACGCGTGATTGTTTTAAATTCCGTTAACCAAAGTACGCACTACACCTTTTACTGTGGTGTCCATAACTATACTAATGAAGTCAGTGTAAAAAGTTTATGACCTGCAATTGCCGAACAATGCGCGCAAGTGTGGTTGATCGGACTAGATCCAAAGAATCTCAGAGAGTTTCCCAATACAGGGATGAACAGTTTATTACATTCTGATGGGTATTTCCGTTTTTATTAGCCATTACTTTTAGATACTTTAAGCCCAGACACCTTGTATTTTCTAAAATGCTTTACTTTATTTAGAAACTGTTAAAACATATCTCATGCAGCAGGACGTAAATGACGAAATATTTTTTTCTCTACAGAAAGTTTGAAAAAGAACTTTTTCGAGAGTCAGGAATCAAAAAAAAATTGTCAAAGATATATTGTTCAGTGTTTTTAAATGTCCAATTAACTGTTGCGTAGTAATTCATTAACATTATTTTTAAGTGATGAATAAATAGTGTGCAGTAGCGCACACAGGAATTTTTCAAGGGGGGTGTGCGGGGTTGAAAGTTCCCCATTCTTGTATCATGCTATTTTTGATTTTGTCGATTTTCAGGAACAAAACACAGTAAAAAAGTAATTACTGAATAAATAATTAATATTAATTAATAAAATTAATCATTAATAACAAATATTTAATTAAATTTTACGTATTATATACTTAGAATTATAACCAATCGGAAAAAAATCAAGGGCTTTGGGGGGGTCCGAACCCCAGGACCACCAGCAATGATAGCGCCACTGATAGTGTACAATTTCTAGCTATGTAAATTTTTTATCTAGTTGTTTATCATAAAAATTCCAAAAGGTAAATGCAAAAAAATATTTTGTTTGCCTCCCCCCTCCCCTATGTAACGAATAACCCAAAATGAACGAATAAAATGCTCGGTCCTGATGAATTGGTTAAGTAGGGGTCCAACTGCATGCTGTATTTTAAGAAACAAGAGGCTGCCCAGCTCTTCCAAACATTTTTCTTCATTGGCATTTGCCGAACTCGCGCTTGGAAAGATGTAAATAAACATTTAACTGACCATCTCTGGCCCGAAAGTTTATTGGAGATAACAATAATTATATATTTCTTAACGGAAATCAAAGTAGAGGCTTTATAATGTTGGAAATACAAATTACAAAAAGTACCATTTTTTTCTTTTCAAAAGCTGTATATCCATTTTAAAATATTTTAGTTGTTATAGACGTTTTAAATCATAAATTTCTACAAGAAAAGTCTACATTTCTGTGTCTTCTATATTTACGTTATCATGATTTATCAGAAAGTAAGGACAACAATTCTTTTTAAATTTAGCTCAGAAATTTTAAAATAGGTAATATTTGCGTTATATTTCCCTGCTTTCTTAGAAAATAAAAAAAATGCCTAATGAAAACTTATTATTATTAGTAGCTTTTTTGTTATTGTTTTCCCGTGATAAAGTTAAGATTTATGTAATAATTTTTTAAAAAGTAAAAAACGATATTTATGGAGAGGTTATGTAATTTCCATACGTTTACAAAAGTTTTTACTTGAAATTTAACAAAAATATATAATTAAGGTATCCGTGAGAGACTACGTTCAAAACCATGATTTAAAAAAGCGTATAAATGGATAATTTTGATGATATTTAGTGTCACTTAGATTAGAATACATGTAAAAAATTGTTTTAAGGACATTTTGACGAAAACAAATGACACGAAACAATGACGAAAACAATGTATTTCGGTGAAAAATTAACTCAGAATAACCTTTTTTCAAAATGTTCTCCTTTTGTGAAAAATATTTCTATTTTTGCCTGTATATAGCTCAGACCTCTGTACAGCGGCTCAAGTATGCTTTTTGAAAAATTCACCTTATTTTCAGAGTTACAACCGATTGAAATAATTATCGGCGCTTTTTTTCTTTAAATATCTCCCTCTGTTCTCGGAAAACATGGATATACCCACTTCTAAGTTATATGTTTCAAAAATTCTAGTTGAGCCTCTATAAAGAGGTCTGAGCTATATACAGGCAAAATATTAATATAATAGAAGCATTTTTCACAAAAGGAGAATATTTTGAAAATTGGCCATTCTATGTTCATTTTTTGTCAAAATATTCCACTTAAATAATTTTTTATTGTAATACTATTCTTAAAGCAATTTTATGTACATTTCTAATCTATAAGTGATACTAAATATCATAAATATTATTCATTTATACGCTTTTGCAAAATCAAGGTTTCAAACGTAGTGGGATACCTTAATTCCCGTTTTCTAAGCAGAAAAATCCGGGGTACTCAAAATGGTTATGTTTGTGATATGCTTAAGCTATATCCATACCCTTAAATGAGGAGGAATTAGAAAACAAACTATTCAAATGATTCTTCATAAACTTTTTTAAAGGTATTTGAATTTTAGTGCTTTATGAGCTGTTCCCTAGCGTTTTTGGATCTGCTCTGTTGGCTATCGTTTTTGATAACAATTCCATGACACAGGATGTATTGGATTGTCGTCATGATCTTAAGAACCTGGCATCACTTCTGAAGTCCATAGTACCTCAGTGGGTTCCTGCCCCTTGTGGAGTTCCAAATAACGAGAAAACTGACTTCCTGGATAAAAAGGGTGTGCTTGTCATGGAGGAAAAGTTCTCGTTTTATGTCCTTCTATTTAATTAAAAATCTTATTAAAAGATCCATCACAGCCCGTTCTCGGGAAGACCTCTACAACTATGTTTCCCACAAATCGTATAGGAATGCTATTCTGAATTTGCGTAATAACTCACGGCAGTGTTTCTCAAACTTTCAATACTGGCGCCCCCCTTTTCAATCACAATTTTTATCGCGCCCCCCTTATACATTAATAAATTACTGAATGCAATAATAATGCCCTTTTTGATGCTAAAGCTACAATACACGATCTTAATTATAAACCGTACAAATTAATAACATAAGTATTAAATTTTGTATATGTTAATTTTTTTGCTTAAAAGTAAGTAATAGGATAAAATTATTATGTTATTTTTCCTTTCTATGATTTTTAAGTTGGAATATATTGCAAAATGCGGTGGCTGCTTAGAAGACAAAATATAGATATCAGCTAAATATAGAAAAAGAACTCAGAGGGTCAAATTCCAAAAAATTTTGATCTGCAAGACAAGCCCATGGAAGTCGCTAACACTTATTAAACTTGTTCTTAATTCAGTATTAATAAGATAAGTATTAAATTTTTTATATATGTTACTCTTAAGTAACATATATTTTAAGTAATAGGTTATATATATATATATATATATATAATTATTTTTCTCTCTAATTTTTAAATTGAAACAGATTGAGAAATAATAATTAAAGATTTATTTCCTTCAAGATCCATTTCTAAAAGGAATACAAATGTCATTAAAGAAATAGCCTAATCTATGTTGCTCTTTATCATATCCATTACATCTGGCATTCTCGCGAACATTACATGTGAGTCTGAGCAGCCTAACAGACACGTCTGCACAAAACATGTAAAAATGCTGTACTTCGAACAATTCTAGTCAGTCTTGGCCGAGATCGATTAGCTACCGAATCTCTCGCGGTATTTCATAATTCACGCGTTAATTATAATTCACGGTATTAAAGTATTTACGGCAGTGGATTAAAACAAAATCATAGATATATTTTAAATCACAGCGAGCATTCGACGATAATAAAGCATCAACAAGTACACAGACGAGGGCAAATTGATAGCAAGTTACGGGAATGGGTTAGGGATCCATTTCAAAATACTTCAGAAGGGCTCTCAACTGCCGAAAAGAGATCTTTGTAGATTTCACATCGAGTGACGGGAGTAAAGGGCAATTTTGTAATAAATCACTCTTTGAATTCTGGATAGAGGTGGTCTTAATTTTCTGCACTGGCTCTAAAGCATTTCGTATACTATTACCATTTTAACAGCCTACCTTTGTGAATCGGATTTTCTGCCATGGCTACTTTGAAGACAAAATAGCAGATCACCAGGCTAAATATCAAAAAACCAACTCTGAGTGTCAATTTCTAATTTTAGCCTTCCTTTGAAAAACTTTGCTCTGCAAGACAAGCTCATGAAGTCACTGATAATTATTAAACTTGTTCTTATATACTGGCTGGAAGTACCCACTCTTGCACACGAGTTTATTTTTTTAAAAAAATGATAATATATTATTCTTGATATAATAGCTTAATTGTAAGGAAGTAAAAACCAAGTGCATGACAATGTATACAAAATGTAAAATGATTTATTGAAATAAATACTCATATTATAAACGGTTTTGAATGAACTGTAATTTTAAGCCTGCCGAATTGGTAGAATAAATGTTAAGTAATAAAAAAGAATATAAAATTCAAATGAATAACAATTTTGTATTTTTAATATTTAAGCGAAAAGCCGGGATCGAATGTACTCGATACTAACGTTAATGGTCGCGGGGAGTGATGCACCCCAATTCTTTGTTTTATAATTATTTTCAATATATAGAAGATAAAAATCACAATTTCAGTGAATAATTTAACTAAGAGAAAATATATTTACCTATTTCAGGATTTTTTCTATTTGTCTTTTCATAATTTGAAAATATCAATAAAACTTAACTAAATTGTTCCAAATGTGCGTGACCTTAATAAAGGACACAAATCTGACACTTTTGCTAACATTACAGGAAAGCTATTTGCAAGCAAAACTGTCACATTTTGTTCACGTTTTTGTAATTTTTAATATCCTTTGATGATCGACAAATATCCTGGTGAACTTTCTTGCTTGTGTCTTTTTTTGACAGGGGTGAAGTGCATTTTGCGATACAGTTATGGCTTCATATTTTTCTTGATAAAGTTCTTAATGTATTGAAAATTTTCCTTTCGTTTCATGTTTATTGCTTTTCTCAAATTTACTTTCGTTAACATGATTAATATGCATTATTTCAGCAAGTGTTTCCCTTGAGCAGTCAGCTTCAATTTCCTTTCAGAGAGATCACAGATGCCCAATGCTCATTTACATTTATAAGAAACCATAATCAGTCGTACATCACAATTAAAATCGCTAAGTTATTCTTTGGGGAAAATGCAGCATGTTCAAGAAACTATTTTTGAAAAATAGTGGTGTGCCGGGCACAGTCTAAACAAGTACCTTAGATTCTAAAAAACGTTTGCCACTCCCAAAAAGGGAGATATGTTATCAATTCATTTTAACTCCCATTAAGACATTCATATTAGGATTCTCTGTCAGGTCATTGGTAACAAATAAACAGTTTTTCCCAAAATTAATGATTTTTGTATTATATGTTTCAGTACACTCATAAAAATAAATCTTGGCCAATTAATCCTTCAAAGTGCTCAATATGCTTATCCATGTATCCAAGAAACTCTTTCACATTGTGAAAAAAGCGCAACAGAATTATATAATTTACAACTTCCTAAAATAAAAGGGATGCAGGTAACCATAACAGTAAGTTCGAAAATAGCAAAGTAATATTTTAAGTTAAAAGAAGCGTAATAAAAAAATCTCTCATCGTAGGATTGCAGCAAAGCAAACAAAATATTTTTATTTAGCTATAGGATCAAAAGATAGCTAATGAGCGTTCAAAGTAGAATCTTATTTATGATGACCTTTTTCACCAGATGATATATATAAATCATATCAATGTAAATCTGTATTTTTTATTATATCAGAAAGTATTTTTCATTCAGTATTAATTTTTTAACCTTTATATATGACGTGGTGGGCGCCAAATGATAAGGGACAGACGGGGGTTCTTTACAAATTACATTAGTTATTAAAACACGTTTATTAGACAAAACAAACACATTTACATACATAACTAGAGAACTAACAGTTGACGCCGGTGAAGGGATCGGAGCGCATGCTCATTACGTCACCACAGTTCGAAACTTGGCCATCACTGAAAGATTCTGTTCGCTAGAGGGCGCGAAAGTCTCTTTACTGTTAATATGGAAGAGTCTAAATAACGGGGGGTTACACCTTTTATTTTTGATATGCTCGCGCCCCCCTTGAAGGGTTATCGCGCCCTCCCCCAGGGGGGCGCGCCCCACAATTTGAGAAACACTGGCTCACGGCGAAGAGCGGTCGCTGAATTCTACCTAAACCACCGGACATGACTGCATGTGAAACTATCTATGTAGAATCTAAGTTGTTTCTCTCTTCCCCGATATGCAATCTGTGCAGCTCTTGAGATATCATGGACTCCGCACATCTTCTACACTGTCCTGCTCAGCACAAGACGTTTTGCCGAGCGTTACTGGGAGGATAGAGATATGTTTTTCTTGATAAACTCCGTTTCAACTATTTTTTTTCTTCTTTATATTTGCTGTAACTATTCATAATCTACTATTAGAAATTTTATATAAATGTCTTTTATTGGTTTATAAGAATTTATATTTATGAGCCAGTCTTTATACATTTTTCAAAAAACATCATTCACTAAAAATTTTAAGGTATCTCCATGAGTTCATTTTTTAGACACTTTTTAAATTTTATTTCTTAATTCAAGATTCTACCACCTATCGTCATTCAAGTATTTAAACCTTTGCTACAAAATATATCAGAAACCTTCTTACGTTAAATTCAATTCTGACTATTAGGAAAGATCAATGAATATTTAAAAAACTACAACAAACAAAAATTACTCCAAATAATCAAACCAATTAAATGTTATTTCTATAACCTCTTTAAAATTAGTGAAATATTGTAACGGTTTTTATCAAATGTATGAATAAATATATTTATTAAGAGTTTTGAAAAGTAGCGTATCTATGGTAAAGCAATAGAATGTATTGATAATCATCTTAGGGAAAAGTCCGTATTTCAAAAATTTCTATTACAGCTATTTATATCTTCAATAGATATAGCTCTTTTATACCTCAATGTTATTGGAAACATTCATTCCACACAGAATATACGAATTCCGTTAAATTATATATTTTTATCGCTTATTCAAATTATATTCAATACCATCAGTGTCCTTTAGATAATCGAGGCTATTTTCTAAACATTATTTCGAATGTCACATACGACTGTCCAATAATTCGCTTGAACAGTTTTAAGCTCTTAGATATATTCAAGGATTCGAGTGTCCTCGTTATTAAGATACCAATTAGAAAGTTACTGACACGATTGCTTTATAAAGGATAAGAGCTACTATTAAGTGGGAATCAAGAATTCTGCCAAATCTTGATGTTCTAATTAGCTGATCCGGAAAGTCGGAGTTCTGGAATTTCAAGAAACATTTAGTGCTTTTCTATAGAACACAACGAGTGATTTTCCCTTTTATATATGGGGTGTTGGACTATTATTTTTGTGTATAATTATTAATTAATTAATTAATTAATAATTGAAAAACTGTGTTAACATCAAGTGTCATCCACTACAAGTTTAAAAAAATATTTGAACTTGAGGAGATGAATAAAAAGTATTTTATTAACGATTAAAAATTTGAACAAGATATATACGTAAATAGATATATGTAGGGAGAGTGTGAACTAATAGTAGGAATTGAAAAAAATGTTTGATTTTAAAGCTTAAGAGATACGTTTGTGAGAATTCAGCCAATATCAAGAAAAATCAATTGTGTTTCTCATTGCCTAAGATGAAAATCTTTGAACTTCTGAGTAAAATTCTACCTCAAATGTGTTGTTTTGATAAAATCAAGTAATTTAAATAATTATCAAACTTTTTTTGTCTTTGTCATTAAGCCAAAATTTGAACTAAAAACATCTTTTAAGACAGAAAAATACTTACAAATGAATTTAATATTTTCACTTGATCCCTGAACATCATATTTTTACAAATTATTCTCTCTAATCCCTGTATCTATTAATCCATTTTAACTGTATACTGCATAGTAAATTATTAAGGCAAATTATTATAAACTGAAATGTGCTTTAAACCTAAGCACTAGAGAAAATATTAGTATTAAAGAAAATTTCTATCTGAAAATGTTTTTAATTTGAAGGCTATTCTTAAGAATTAGCCGTAATTACTGAACTTGTAATTAGAAAATGCCAAAAGGCATTGTTTTGTCTTACCTCAGTAATCCTATTAAAACTTTCTGACTCATTTCCATTCAAGATCTAACCAATCAAATTTTCTCATGCTCCCTAGACTAGCCAATCACATGAAGGATATATTTCACGAGAACACCGAGTGAATAGAATTTATCTCCTGTCTGTTTTGAACCGAGAATACCATTCATTATAATTATTAAGAATTCTCCACAAACAGGCATCGCTCGCCTTTGCTTTGAATTCACTTTTCTGCGTAATCGTATAAAAGTGCACACGCGTCATCTTTTGAATTTCGCAACCTAATTTCTTTGGAAAGCGGAGTTCAACTTTGTCTATCGAATCTCTGGAGATTTCTCCTGGCTGTTTACTCAAGTGTTCTAATTACGCGGCAAATGAAACAATGTTAATGAGCTTACATTAAAACCAACATTTGCTCTCCGTGTATAAATGTTATCACAAAACTTTTGCAATTCTTGAGTATCTTTTAGATGCATGCGATAAAAATACTTCTGCAATCAATAAATGAATTCTTGATTTTAATTCAGTCCATTCACTGCCAACTAAAATATATCTCGTACTAAGTGTGTACCAAAAGTGCCAGATATGAGATATCACTTCGCGTGCGCTACAATTTTATATTGATTACATATCTCCATTTGATTAGGAATTATTAAAAAAGGTAAATGAAAAATTTTAAAGTGTAAAAAACATATAAATTATAAATTTTTATTATTAAAATTACAACTTAAAATATGAGATTATAACATAATATTTATACATACAGTGGGCCACAAATTTTTTCGTACACTTGCAATTTATAATAAAATTTGATGTTTCGACTAATGAAAATTAATATTATGAAATTGGAATTTTTTTATGAAATCAGCAACTTATTTTTAATGGAATGACATAAATAATTTTATAAAAATAGTGTAGCTATTTTCTTAAAAAAATTTAATAATCAAAAAGCTACTAAAAAATTACGCCACAAAGTTCTTCGTACACTTAACAAAAATCTCAACTTAGCTTTAAATACTGTATTTCTTTCTTAAATTAGTACTTAGTAGGATATCTTTTAGTGTCCACAACACCTTTTAAGTGTCTTGGAATAGATTTAATCAGTTTTTTGTAATTTCTGATTTGATTTTCCTTCATTCTTTTCTGATTATTATTTTTACTTCACATTATGTGTTTATATATCATGTTTTCTTTTTTTACTTCAGAATCTCATCAAATATGTTCTACTGACCTATATAAAGTGATTGAGGAGGTGTTTTCAGAATTTTGGGACTGTTATAGAGACACCAGTGGCGTACATTTAGAGCAGTGCACTTGGCGTCATTATCCTGTTAAAAAAATGAAGTCGTTTCCAATATCCAAATTTAGGGTGGATAATTTAAAATTTCTCTTTAAAATATTTAAATAGAGCTCATGATTCACAATACTATCAAAAAATACAAAATTACCTAATTCTGAGACCAATTTACACCCCCACGCAAGAACACCTTCACTTCCATGCTGAAGCATGAAGGTGACATATCTTGTTCCATATAAATTCATGGGATTTAACTCCTCGTTTTTCATTTACAAGCTATTATATGTTTATCGGAACCCAAAATGTTGAATTTTTGAACTTTAATCCCAAGAATCTAGTTGGATCAATAAATGATGGAGATGGAAGTGTTCTTGCGTGGGAGTGATAAACCCTCAGAGTAGGTAATTTATTTGATCGTTGTGAATCATAGCTCTATTTAAATTTAAAGAGTATTTAAAAATTTTAAGGCCCAAATGATCTGGAACGACTTTATTTTACAGGATAATGATGCCAAGTGACTGTCTCAATTACCACGTGCTCAAGTATCCAAATTATGAAAACACATCACTTTATTTAGTCCAGTAGAACATATTTGATGAGATTTAGATGTAAAAAAACAAACATGATTTATAAACACATAATGTGAAGTAAAAAAATAATCCAAGAAGAATGGAGAAAAATCAAAAACAGAAATTACAAAACTGTTAAATCTATACCAAACGCTAAAAGATACTTGTGGACACTAAAAATATCTTAATATACTAAATTTAAAAGAAATACAATATTTAAAGCTAAGGTGATATTTGGAAAGGTGACAAACATCAAACTATCTAACCATTAATCTTCACCATGTTTCCCGTGGCCGCGGTAGCCTTGTGGTATAGGTATCGGACCGTGGCTTGCCTTGTCACGAGTTAGAGCCCAATACCACTAAAGACCCGCCGTGTAGGGCAGCGATGCACGTTAAATCTGTCGAGAGCTGAAACGTCCTCCCGTGGTGTGGTGTGGTAGTTAGGAGAGTGGTGCCAGCTCAGGTGTCGTCCACGTCACTTGACCATGGTTCAAAATTACGTGGTCCGTCACCAAAAGCTCTCGTGTAGCTGAACAGTGCGACGTTAATATTCAATCAATCAATCACCATGTTTCCCATAAAAACAAGTAATATAAAAAAATAGTTTTTAAGTCAATTCCTACTTATATCAACAACGAACCGGTATAGTGGTTAGCGACACTGATTGCGGTGCCGTAGGGAATGGGCTCGAATCCCGGAGAAGACATGGATGTTTGTAAATGTATATTGCCTTTGCGGCATGGGGGTACTCTAAATAGCCGTCGAGCCGCAAGTCCTCTTGTGTGGTTGGAGGAAGGGGAAGAGAGGTGGGAGACCCCTGACCACCCCCAGGGTTTTCTCCCTCTAAATTGGGGTGGAACCGAGACAAATCGTACTGTCACCTGCATGTTACTCAAAGCTAAGGATAACGACAGGCGTAAAAATTCTAGCCCTTAGCCGTAATGAATTTCGCGGGCCTTGATCTGACTTCGTCAGACAGGTGGCATTAGTCACAACAACGAAAAATTTTAATTTATAGCTACTTTTTATTAAATAGTTACAATTAATATAAATATGTATATACATAGAACAGAATCACAACATTAAGTGGTAATTAGTTTTTTTTAATTATCATTAAAGTATCGTATTGTCCTTTTAAAAAATTTCATTCCAACTGAATGCTTTAACACGTGAGAAAAAAACATTTTCAAGTTTTGACACAAGTCGCCAAACTGGTCGCTAAGTCGCCAACGTGGCTGTATTTGTAATTCTTTAAATAATTAGTTTTAATCAATTAATTTTTATTCATTATAATTAAATTATATTGTATTGTCATCCAAAATGATCCTGTATATAAAATTTCAGCTCAATTCAGCGCTTTAAAATGTATTTTATTAACGATTGAAAATTCCACCAAGATAAATAAATATAAATATGCAAATATATAAATAAATAATATATAGACAGTGCGAACTAATATTAGGAATTGAATAAGGCCTAATTGGAAACTAATCCCTTGAATGACTCTTTTCGGGATGCTCTCAATACCAGCCAAATCTCTCATGAGGTTAAGTCGCCCTAAAAAGAAACAAAAAGTCCATTAGTGAAGAACCTCGTGATTTTGGGCCTCTATCAGGTGACAAAGACGCACTTGAGTTAATGTGTGCCCTTCTAGAACTTCCTCGATCCTCCACGTTGGGACGTTGAGTTTTCAAAGACTTAACCTGCGCCAGCCCCTACATATTTTCAAAATTTAGTGGCAACGGAGTCGAACCCAAACCTGGATTGATACATCCCCTAAGTGAGTGAGTGAGTTAATATAACGGCACTGTTCATCTACACAAGGGCTTTTGGCGATGAACTCGTAATCGTGAATCATGGTAAAGTGACGATGACGACACCTGAGCTGGCCATTACCTGCCATAAGTTCACGATCACTTGATTATCGTGACAACACTAAGGTATTGAATCGGAAAACAATCCGCAATCAGACCTCGAGTGTCTCCCAATTACAAGTGTACTCTAGTTCCTTTTTATTAATTACAGTTACGGTAACAGTGATCACAAAACAGCAGATTATTTTATTCAAACCAGGTAATTAATTATACATTCAAACTATTTCTATATTTTTATTAAAATTATGAAATTAATTGTGATCAAACGTTATTTTTAAAAAATATTTGCGTCATTTTCAAAAGGAAACTCGAGGCAGTAAGAATACTTTTTCTATTCACGCCAAATTAATGTACTTCGCAGTTTTAATTCAGAGCAGAAAAATGGGAAAGTTTTGCATGTTGTAAACATCTTTCAATTACCTTTTTACAACCCTTCCACAGAAGTCATTTTCACAATTTAATGGACTCATTTAAGAAAAAAAAAAGCAATAAAAGAGAATTATTTCGTTAGTTGTTCTTTTTTACATTATACAGCACGTTTTCGGTTTGTTTGTAATAGATTGAAAAAAAAATTATGTTGCATTTATATGCATATGTCTCTATGCATTAAAAACAGAAAGCTACGAGCCTAACTTAAGATTCTTCATTAAGATATCTTCCATATTTGAATAAAAACTTAATACTCGTGTTTAACTTTTTTTATTTTATCTTGGGAATTTTCTCCCCGACTTTTCAGACATTATTTCAATAATGACGTGATTATATATTCGTATGATAATCTGAAATTAACTTTTTTTTAATTACTTGTATAAGTCTGACCGAACAAAATGTTAATTAAAAACCTATTTTTAATTTTTTTTATATATTGTAAGGTTATTACAACAACAACTCTCAAACTGTGGGGTGCACTTACCTAGAGGGACAAAAAAACCCTACGAGGGTGGCGCGAGCATATACGGAAAAGTCTACAATAAAATATTTTTAAAAAATATTAATTTTCCTAAAGAAAGCAAAATAAAATACCTTCTGAAAAAATAAAAATAGACATTTAGGAACTAATTTGATAACGGGGGAAATTGCGCCAAGTGCTGCTTGGCGGGATCTTTATCACGCCAAGCAGCGCTTCTTGTTGCAAGAATGAAATCCAATATGACGGCCTAGCGGTAATTTAATGATACAAAATAATTTAAAAGAATTGTTTTGAAATACATTTCAATGCATTTCAAATAAAAAATGTAGGAAGAGATTGAAAATAACCTAGATCAATCAATAAATAATGAATAATAATGTTATGTAATAAAAAGTAACATGTACTAATAATAGTATTATAAGCAGCATATAATAATCTGAAAATATTATTTTATCGTATTTATATTTAATATTCATATAGTACGGTATTATAACGGTTATTAGAAATAATAATCATATAATATAATTAAATAGTAATTATTAAAAAGAATAATCGACGTATTATAAAAAAAAATAAAAATAATGCACAAGAGAACTTGTAATACATAACTATAAATAAGCAACATAACAATAGCTATAAATAAACAACAGAAATAGTTATTAATAAATAAGATAACAATTATAAATAAATAACAATTAAAATTACATAATAATAATTATAAATAAATAACAATATTAATTATAAATAAATAACAAAATGTAATAATATTTATAAATAAATGCTAAAAGAAACAATTATAAATAACGAATATTATATGATTATTACACATAGTAATAATTTCATTTTTTTTTCATTATGAATAAAATAATTACATAATGTATATTAAAATTAATTTAGAATATCAATTAAAAAGTAGTGTAAGCTTGCAGTATGAAACTTGCACTGCAAGTTCCTTCAACGAATTTTATCGAACAAAGAACGTAAAGAAAACATTTTTAAAACGAAAATAAACGATTTATAGCGATAATTAAAAGCACAACACTTATTCTTTTAAGAAATAAATATTCTAGTACTCACTCATTTTAGAAATATCCATATTCGAAAATAGCCCAAAATTAGACAGAAGACGCAAACAATATAAAAATTACACAGAAAATGGTTAAATTCTTAAATAAATCGTCTGAAATTAAAGGGTTACAGCTGGAAAAAACAAATAAAAGTTATTTCTAATATACGTTATCCCCATGGCAACCACATCGATAGACGATAAAAATATTAATGTAACCATATTGTAATATTATCGCCCATCTTGGCGAACATAAACAACAGCTTGGTGCTAATACCCCCGATATCAAATTAGCACCCACATTTACACTGGTAAAATATGCTTTTAAATGTATCAGCATAGTCCAATGCATTTGATTAAATTAAGAACAATGATAATAATTACTAGTGACTACCATGGGTTATTCTTGCAGTGTAAAATGTTTCAAAGGAACCTTTAATATTGGAGATTGACAGTCTAAGTTCTTATTCTATATTTAACTTAGATCTATATTTTGTTTTCAAAGCAGAGACCACAGAAATATTATTGCGAAAGTAGGATGTTAGAAATCGTAATAGTATACGAAAAACTTTTGTTTTTAGTGCAGAAAATTCGTCATCCTCCCCTGCCTTAATTTAAAAAGTAATCTTCAAAATTTTCAAAAATCCGAAGAAAAATTATACAAATGGAAGACCGTTCCGATACTTTTCCCTACACTTGAATGAACACAAATAAACTGGATTTAAGAAATTAGAAAGAAATTACAGAAAGAAGATAATCCACATAGAAAGAGAAGAAATTCCACTAAGAAAGAGAAAAAGAAGAAAATCCACAAAGAAATAGAAAAGGAAGATAATCCACATAGAAAGAGAAAAAGAAGAAAATCCACAAAGAAAGAGAAAAAGAAGAAATTCCAGAAAGAAAGAGAAGAAGAAATTCCAGAAAGAAAGAGAAGAAGAAAATCCGCAGTGAAAGAGAAAAAGAAGAAACTAAGTATTTGCGAATTCAAAGTGGCTGATGAAAAGGTATCTGAAGTTCGAATGTCATCCAACCTCAAATATATCTATGTTTTGAATTTTAAGGGAGTCAGTACGATTCAATTGACAAAAATTGGTCAAAAAATGAAATGTAATTTCTTTTAGCCTAAATTATTCTTTATACAAATTTCTATAATTTCACAAAATTTTCAGGCTCCAAGCTTAAAAAAAACAGAGTTTATGATAACTTTTACGTTCGTTTTTATTCACATCCCAATGGTAATTCAAAACTTTAACGGATTTATTTCAGAAAGATAAAAAAAACTAGTCTGCCTTCATTTAAAATGCTAAGGTTTTTTTCTATTGTGACAAATGCTTTAATGTTTTTTCTGGCTATTACTAATAATACAAGCTTTGACAGTTGGTACGCAATTTTGTCAGAAGCAATACTTATTTTTTAAAAAATAATAAATTTAGAATTAATATGCCAAATCGCAAATATTATGCTCTCTTTGAAAGAATACAGAACTTTTTTTTTTTAAAAAAAAGAATAATTTACTGGAACTTCCCTAGATGTTTCGTTTAAAAAGTAATCGATGTATTTATAATTGGAAATTCATGCAAATGAGTTTCAATTGCGTCAGCATCTATACAACAAAGCCGAGCAAAGTAAAATACTTCAAAATTCCTTCTATAAAACAAAAGCCGGAAACTGATCTACGCATTTATTAAAAAAATTTTTTGAGCTTTACAATCGCCATTTTAATCATTCGGAATACAGTAAATTAAAATCGTCTGTCTGATTAAAACGAAACGAGTTATCTTAAATTAACTTTCCTTACAACGGAGCTCTATGAAAAACAATACGTGATTAGTTCTTATTTTCTATCAGAATAAATAAAAATAGCTATTATTTTCCCTCTTTCATCGTATCCATCTTTTCGCCCATAATAAAAATCTCAGTGATTAGAACGACCGAGAATTTTAATTACTTCAAACACTAGCGCGCTTTTCGTCAGATTTTTCGAACAAAAGAAATCGTCTGCTTCTTTTTCCCCATCGAATGAAAGCCTATCACTGCTTTTGGGAAAGACAATAGAGCCCGAAGCCAATTGGACGCATTTAAAACCAATCCAGCCAATCAATATTTAATCAAGGTTTGTGAAGAGACGAGGATGAAAAAATGTCGTCCGACCATCGCTTTGTTTCCCTTTATTACTGGAAGCTCCAAAAGTAAACGACTCGACCAATCAGCGAACTCCTTTACGACCTCGAATTAAATGTTCAAAGAGGGAAAAAGTTTTTGGAATTATATACTATTTTTTCAGTTCTTTTAGAAGTAAAGTTTGAGTTTGACATTAATAAAACTTTTGGAGCGTGATAATGCGGAGGAAAAATTTTTATTGTTATTTTTCTACACGAAAGCCCCACTTCTTGGATTTTATTTGTCTTTCTCTGTTCTTGGCGAAGAACAAAAGAAAGGCGACTTTTTGATATTAGGCCAATGTTTAAATTATGATTGTTGTTTGAAGAGTACTAAAAATGGAATTCCGGTCTGCAGTTCCGGAAATGGTTTTCAGATTTCTAAAAAAGTTATGATTTGGAAATGGACCTTAAATACTAGGTAATTATGAAACCGGGCTATTAAGAAAAAGTTTCTCGAATGATATTATTCACGAATGTTTGACTTGCAGTGCGGAGTTTCCTGCAAATTATGAGAATAAGAAGGGGAATTTTTTTTTTAAAACTATGGCTCCTTTCATGAGCATAAGTTGATTTAGAATTCAAATCCACTTCATTTCACTAGTGACGAAGAATTATGCGTAAAAATATTAAAAATATATTCTAAAAAGAGTTATGAACGGTAACATTATAAAACTCAAATAATGATCCATAACTGAATTAATATTCCAGTTATGACCCGATACAATCAAAGATTTTTCAAATAGCCCTACTTCAAAAAAATCTGAACCGAAATTTATGCCGGAATTTTGTTATTTTGAATAATTCCGCGTAGAAACGGTTTGCTTAATGACTTGACTGTTTGCTTTTCAGCTTCAAATTCGTTTCAAACAAAAAAAAATAGAACATTGTATAAGCACTTGGGCATCATGATAACGAAGCTACGCAGTTACTCAAAATTCAAACTCTAACCAATATAGAGACTTAAAAGAAGTAAAGTGCAAAACTTACATGGATGATTTTCAAACAAGGGATTTTTTTCCCATTTTTCTTCCGTGTTTTGCCTTAAGTACATACCGAATTTTCCGTGATCGATAGTATGGTAATTAATGCTACTAAAATTTTATGTTTTTCACTAATGGTTAAAAAATAAATAATATCCTAGCGGTTTTATTCTTCCTTCAACATAAAATAAACAATTCGAAAGTATTAAAAATTGAAACAAATTTAAAGTTGATTAATGTTTAAAAAATAGAGATCAGAAATAATCCTAAGCATTCAATATTTTTAAAAAATGATAATTTCTTGATTTCTAAATAGTGATAAGGTATAGAACTGTAATCATTTTAACATTTAATGCTTGTGTTACACATATCAAATTTAACTATATGTTTTTTTGGTACTCACGTGTTATCACAACTTATTGGCGATATATATATATCAAACAAATCGCAATACTCTTAACGCTGTTATTTATCTAGGAATGAGTAGTTTCTTTTCAACAAGATCCGAACCCCTTTATAGTTATTTTAAATTTCGTATGGATTGAATTTCGATGTACTCGTAGTTTTAACACGTTAAACTATTGTGCATTGCTTTTCATATTTTACTATGATAAATTATTCATAATGGGTTTTTAAAATATTATTGCAATTACATATGATAAGCAATTTTTTTTCTCTTCAAGAATTTTGTATCAAAATATCGTTTACATTTTACCGTAAAATCTGGCGTATAAAGGGCACTTTTAATACAAATAATAAGATCAAAAATTACTGGTGCGCATTATACGTCGGGTATAAAAACGGTAGCTTTAAAAATAAAAAAGGAGATGAACATAAAAATTTAAACTTCTACATATATCGAAATACAATTTGTTTAAAAGAAATGTCACACATATTATGAACTGAAAAAGTTGTATTTCTAGAAGTATACTATTTTTTCAAAGGTTTGGTATAATGCATTTGATTAAATGACTTCAAAACATAAAGAGTATTGCATTAGTATATTTCAGGTTTCTTCGCAAAAAAGAGGGTGGACAAATATACCTTAAAACAAAAAAATGCAGCTTGAAAGTATAGGTCCTTGATATACGCCGGTGCGCATTACACGCCAGATTTTATGGTATTTATCTTTTAAATTGTTACTTATATCTGATAATAAAATAAGAATAAATTTAATTTCACTTGCATAAAATTAAAATATACTTTGAAATCCATCAGCTAAATGTAAGCCTTTTTGGGAAAAATGTTGGAATTTTACTCGAAGAAGATGTTTAGTCTGACACATTTAGTTTAAATTTAAAAAATAAAATACTCCAAAAGGATTATACGTTCGTGTTAATGATACACACATTAAGAAAACTCTAAAATAATGTATTTGAATAGTAATATTTAATGCAGAATTGGTTTTACTTATATTTTTTTTTAAAACATTTTTCAATAAGCACCATTTTTATAACAGATGAATCATAATAATAATTATAAATACGTCGCAAAAACTTTGTGCTTATTTCAACAAACACTGTGTCGGCTGGGTTGCATGGTTGGTTTGTCACTGGCCTTCTGTACCCAAGGTTGCGGGTTCGACCCCGGCCCAAGTCGATGGGTTTTCATGAAGCAAAAAAGGATGCAGGATTTTCATGATGCAGCAGCCATGTCGTATGATTATACGGCATGTAAAAGATCCCTAGGGGTGCTTTAGGCAAAATTATCGCATCGTCAAGGCTCAGGTGCCTCCCTCTAGGAAGGAAATTGGGTGCCAAAATTACCTGCAGCAATTGGTATCCGCCAATATGGCGCCGCAATAAAAAGAGATCGGTGATGTACTGAGTAGACTGATGAACTTTGTTGATAACTCTTCATAATCTGCCATTAGAAATTTTAAAAAAAATGATAAAATGTAAAAGGATAAATAAAAAAATGCTGAACTCACACAATTTTGAACCATACATATTTGCTAAGATAATTACAAAAACTTATAAAAATTTTTTAACTTTCTGATTGATAAATCTTTTGTGTAAATTAGAGGAAGTTCACATATGTTTGATAATGTTTATATGTCCGTTCATCTAGTTTTTACCACATGCAAAGAATTAAATTTTCAGAAATATATAACAACAAAAATTTGTCTTATAGTCTCAGAGTAGTATTAAAGTATCCGACTACGTTCGGAACCGCGATTTTGAAAAAGAGCATAAATGGATAATTTTGATGATATTTAGTGTCACTTAGTATATAATACACGTATAAAATTGTTTTAAGGACATTTTGACAAAAAATTATTCAAATACAATATTTTGCAAAAATTAACTTAGAATAACCTTTTTCCAAATGTTCTCCTTTGTAAATGCTTCTATTGTATTAATGTTTTCCCTTATAAAATTCAGACCTCTGTACAGAGGCTCAACTATGATTTTTGAAAAAATTCAAATTATTTTCAGAGTTACAACCATTTGAAAAAATTATCGGCGTATTTTTCTTAAAATTTCTTCCTTCTGTTTTCGTAAAACATGGATAAACCGACTTTTCAAGTTTTGCGTTTCAAAATTCTAGTTGAGCCTCTGCACAGGGTCTGAGCTGAATACAGGCAAAATATTAAAAATAGAAACATTTTTACAAATGGATAACATTTGGAAAAATTAATTAAGTTAATTTTTAAAATATTTTTTAAATAATTATTTTGTCATAATGTCCTTAAAACAAATTTTATACATGATTTTAATCAAGTGACACTAAATATCATAAATATTATTCATTTCACGCTTTTGAAAATCATGGTTCCGAACGTAGTCGGACATTAAACTTTTGGGGGTAACTCTGAAAATAATGTGAATTTTTCAAAAAATTTTAGTTGAGACTCTGTAGAGAGGTCTCTAAGCTATATACACATTTAAAATATTATTATAATAGAAGCATTTTTCACAAAATGAGAACATTTGGAATAAAGATTATATATTCTAAGTTAATTTTTGCCAAAATATTGTATTTAAATAAATTTTTTTGTCAAAATGTCCTTAAAACAATTTTATACATGTATTCTGATCTAATTGACACTAAATATCATGAAAATTATCCATTTATGCGCTATTTTAAAATCACGGTTCCGTACATAGTCGCGGATACCTTAAAGAAAATCTTAAAGTTAAATATATTTTTACTTACAGATGGATGTGTTACCCTAATTTATATATCATCTATAATCCCCAAGCAATAATTGAAAATTGGATCTAGATAATTATGGCTGATATTTTTGTCTGGAAACTTTGAACTATTTCTTCCTGATTTTCTCTGAGCAGTTATTACTTTTGTATGTTTTTATTTAATTATTATTAGGAATTTTTCTTGGGAAAAGAAACTTCTTCCATTTCTCTTAATGTGGAAGAATTAAAATGTTAAATTTTAAGCCTTTGTGCGAATTCTGTAAATATTTTTCTTGTTTGTTTTGTTATGAAGAGCATTTGATATGTGTGTGAGGATAAATTAAATATCTTAATTTAATTTTCGGAATTTATATTTTCATCATGAAAAGAATTTAAATCATTCATAACCCCGGTAATTTCAACGGATAAAAAATAAAAAAACAAAACAAATTTACACTTAAAAATATAATAAAAAAATATAGCAAACATTAACATAAAAATTAATTCAAAAAAATTGTTTCAACTGTATAATAGGATTTTTCACACAGAACGTTTAAAATAAGATTAAATTCATAACCGATTAAATAAGGGTTTTTGAATGAATAGGTTTCAATAATTTTATTTATCTTTTATTTCACCGGGTTCTTTCTGTAACAGTTTAAATGCCAAAGGGTACAAATTGGAATTCACGTTAAACTAAATTCGCTTAAGGGCGCCAACTGGATTCTTAATGTCAGAAACTAAACAGTCAATGAAAAAAAAAGTTAACGTGAAATGGTATCTATTAAGAACAAATACCTTTCTAACATGTGTGTGTGATTTCTTTAATCTTTATAAAGTAAAATAAGACTTTTTTAGAAGCTTTTTGATTTTTTTTCTAAGAGATTTTCTTTTTCATGTTCTTTTAAGTTTTTTGGGGCGGGGATATCTAAAGCTTTTACTAAATGGATAAGGCATTTAGAAATTAAATTCCCAAAAAAGGAAAAAAAAATTTTTTTTTTTTTTGTTTAATTGCACTGGCAGAATAAATAGTTTTGAGAAACTTTTGCTTCCTAAATAACTGTATTTTTTTTCTATTCCCGTTACATTTTTTTTTATCTTGCATGTCGTGGGTACAGGTTTAGTAAATGTGATACGACAAAGAAAATGTTACTATAAAGTGTTCAAAATTTTTTCCTCGACTTTTTTTATTTCAAATCATAAAAAATCCAAAAAGACCGACGAATAAATTGAATAACTTATAAGAAAGGTTTTGTTGTTTGGTATGTAAGCTAGAAGGGAAAAAAACATATTTACTCAAAACAACTCCTCTCGACTCGTGCATTTTATTTCGGAACATGAATTACGTTCTTCTTTTTCTGTTATTGTTATTCTTTAGCTTTGTTTTGTCAGCGAAAAGATTCGAGTTTTAACTCAGGACTCGGAATAAAAACATTCCAACTACAAAGGAAAATACTTCAACTTCGGAGACGCAATTCTGAAGGATCAGGAACAAAGGATAAAAAATCGTTTTGATAAACTACAGCTACGCGCAGACGACTCCATTTCATTTAATTTTGTTCCTCGGAATGGCAACCGGAATAAATGTCTTTGTTTCCAGAACTATACCTTTGCATTTTCTCATTCGCATCTATCTGAAGAATAAAAATGAATCCAACGAACCATCCCCAAAACAAAATGAGTTTTTTTTAACCGGGTATTTTGTTATTTCGAGATGGCAGCGGTCTTTATTTGTGTGAAGAGAGGCTTTGTTCGGGCCAAATTCTGATATAAATGTGACTTATAGAAGATAAATATGTTTCGTCCCCCTCCCCTTTTTGAAACATAAAAATTTGAGTTTATCTCTTTGAAACAAGACTGAGATTTAAACTTGCGTAGCCGAATGCTTAAAGCAGCGTTTCTAAAGTTGGGGCGCCCCCTTGAGGGCGGATCTTAACGGAAATTTTTAAAAAAAAAAATTAATTTTTTGGGGGGGTTTTTTTGGGTTTTTTCCGGGGGGGGGGGCCCCCCCCCCTTTTTCCCCCAAAAATTTTTTTTTCCTTTTTTTTTTTTTTTAAAAAAAAAAATTTTCCCCAAAAAAAAAAAAAAAAAACCCCCCAAAAAAAATTTTTAAAAAAAATTTTGGGTTTAAAAAAAAAATTTTTTTTTTTTTTTAAATAAAAAGAAAGGCCAAGAAAAAAATTTTTAATTTTTTTTCCCAAAAAAAATTTTTGTTTTTAAAAACCTTTTTTTAAAAAAGGGAAAAAAACCCCCCCCCCCCCCAAAAAAAATTTTTTTTTTTGGGGGGGAAAAGGGAATTTTTTTTTTTAAAAATTTTTTTGGGCCTTTTTTTAAAAAAAGGGAAAAAAAATATTTTTTTCCCCCCCAAAAAAAATTTGGAAAATTTTTAAACAAAAATTTTTTGGGGGCCCAAAGGGTTTTATTTTTTTTTTAAAATTAATTTTTTTGGGGTTTAAAAAATTTTTTTTAAAATTTTTTTTTTAAAAAATTTTTATTTTTTAAAAAAATTTTTTTTTTTTTTGGGTTTTTTTTAAATTTAAAAAAAAAAAAAAAAAATTTTTTTTTAAAAAAACCCAATTTCTTTTTTTTTTTTTTTGGTTTTTTTTTAATTTGGGGGTTTTTTTTTTCCCCTTTTTTTTTTTTTTTTTTTAAAAACCCCAATAAAAAATTTTAAAAAAATTTTTTTTTTTTGGGGTTTTTTTAAATTTTTTTTTGGGGGGAAAAACCCCCCTTTTTAAAAATTTTTTTTCCTAAAAAATTTTTGGGAAAATTTGGTGGGAAAACCCCCCTTTTTTTTTTCCCAAAAAAAACCCCCCCCAAAAAAATTTTTTAAAAAATTTTTGGCCCCCCCCAAAAAAGGGCCCGGGGAAAATTTTTTTCCCAAAAAAAAATTTTTTTTTTGGGTTTCCCCCCCCCCCTTTTTTAAAATTTTTTAAAAAAAAATTTTTTTTGGGTCCCCCTCCTGCCCCCCCCGGACCCCCCCGGCAATTTGGGGGGGGGGGTTTTTAAAAAACCCCTTGGGGGTTTAAAAGGGGAAAATTTCCCTTTTTTGGGGTTTGGGGTTTTTTTTTTTTTCCCCCCCGGGTTTTTGGGCCCCCAATTTTTTTTGGGGGGAAAAGCCCCCCCTTTTCCCCCTTTAAAAAGGGGGGGCCCCCTTTTTTTCCCCAAAAAATTTGAAAAAAAACAAAAACAAAAAAAAATTTTAAAATTTTTTTTTTTGGGGGTTTTTTTTTTTAATTTAAAAAAATTTAAAAAAAATTTTTTAAAAAAAAAAATAACATGTATTTCGGTTTAACTTAACATAACTCATGGCCAACAGCCCACGAGGGGCCTAAGGCTTTCTGTGCACAACTCGGGATGTGACCTTGAGCCCCCGAAGTTTAAAAAACAGATGTTCCGGTCGGGGCGGCAAGACGCGAAAACCCCAGTGTTGTTTCCCCAAAAAAGCTTTGGTACTTAATTTACCGACCCACTGAAGGGATGAAAAGTTGAGTCAATCTTGCCCAGGCCGGGATTTCAACCTGGGAAACCCGTGGCGTGGAAGCGATTTCGGTTGTTAAAAAAAAAAAAAATTTTTTAAAAGTTTTGTTCTAAATGCTCTTTTTTTGGTTATTTTATTTCATTTTGGGCCCCATTGAATTTCCCATAAAAAAATTTTTCACTTGCGCAGCTAGTTCGGGAAAGGGCCCTGAATCCCAAAAAAATTTTTAAAGGGGTCTTTTTGATAGAAGGGGCCCTGTTAGTTGGATTAGTTAAACACATGTCGGGGCCCTTTGGGGGGGGCCCGTATCATTTATACGGGTTTTTAGCTACGCTCCTGTTATTTTAACTCTCATTTCATGAAGTAGATTTTTTAAACATGTCTTAAAAACAATTGGTTTTTTATCGTATTCTTGAGCGGAGATCAAAGTTGGGAATTTTACTATATCTGAAAAAAAAAATGTTAGGAAAACCCTTTTTTAAAAGTGGGGTTCAGTATTTTTTTTCGAGTGATACCCTTTTGACAAAACCTTTTTTTAATTATTTATTTTAAGCTCATTCTGTTAAGTTAAAACAATATTCTGCCTACCTTAAATGAGATCTGCTTCTGTTTTACTTTTCAAACTGAAAAGGGGGTTTTTGGGGTTGCTTATTAAAAAAAAACATCCCAAATTTTTTGTTGGAAATTTTATTCTTTTTACCCTTAGTTTTTGGGAAACTTTTTAGTTCTAGAATCTTCCCCCAAGTTCTAGATTTATAGTAGATATTAAAATTTAAAAAAAAAACCCCATATTATAACTCTTTATAAATTTTAAACCTGTAATGATGTGACATACTCATATTTTTAAAAAATTAAATTTTTTTACCTATGTTATATCAGCAAAAACTAAATGTCAAGTATAATTACAATAAAACCCACACACGCCCCTCACACAATTAAATACTTTTCTCTCATATATAAATACATGGATGTGTAATAAAAGGTTCTTTTAAATCAAAAAAGGGAATTTTTTTTTCCCCCTTTTTCTTTTTAATAATGAACATTACCCGTATATCTTTGGGGCATTTTACGCTGCAATCTTTTTTTTTAGACAACATTTAAAATGTTTGTTCTTTGTAAAAGAATTATAAAAAAAAGTACCTAGCAAACCTTAAATTTTTAAATTTTTGGCCCCACTGAAATAAAAACCCCCCATGTCTGCTAACTAAAAAATTTTTGGGGTTTTATTTTTTAAAAATTTTCCCCCAAGCGAAGAAAGGGTACCGGTATCTAGTGGAATATTGCAATTTCTTTTTTAATTCAATGATTTTGCAATTGCTCTCATTTTAACTTCGTATCTTAAAAAACGTTTTGTAAATTTTTACGAGTTAAAATAAATACAAAAAATTTTATACTGGAATCGTAATTGATTTTTAAAACTATAAAATTTTTTTTAATAAAAAACTTTTTTTCAGTTTCTCCCACGGTTCGGTCGATTTTTTTATTTTGTTTTTACAAAAAAAGGCAGCCTTCTTTCAAAAACGTGAAATAATGAGTCAAATGAATCGATTTTGTGGTGATATCGATTTAATCGATTCTTCTTGAAGCTTTTCCCCTTAATAAATGTTTCTCTCGTCAATATAATTAATGAGAGGAGAGACATGGAAGTTCCTCTAAGGTATTTTACCAAGTTTGTGTTTCGCAATTTTATTTTAATTAATAGCTTGAGTTCACTGTTATCGAAAGGTCGAGTTTTTTAAGTAGCTTTTTAAAGGGAAAAACAGTAATTGCTTGAGAAAATTTCATGGGAGGAAGCACGGTGCTAAAAGTTGTAGATAAAAGGCAAGTAATGAAAAATAGACGAAAAAGAAGAACATTTAAAGAAAATCACTTTAAAATATGCAATAAGAAGAATTGCATCGACAGCAATTTTAGAGTTTTTCAGTTAATTCTTATACAAAAATTTGGCGTTTGCTTACTTGTATTACAAAAAAAAAAGAAGTCGACCCTAAATAAATGAGGTTTACTTTAAAATAGTTATTTGAAACATAAAAAAGTGTTACACGTAGACTAATTATTACATATATAATTTTTCTAAGGGAATTTATAAAACATATTTCGAACAATTAAAAGCCAAATTTTACTCTAAAAGAATTATCTGGCATTCAATTTTAAATGCATTTCTAATCCACCCACGCACGCAATTCGATTTTATTTCGAATTTAACCACAAAACATCACATGAATTCTATTAGTATTTTGTACATATTCCTAAGAAATATTTTTATAGGGAAGTGATCCATTAAAAAAATAATAAAAAATCAATCTGATTTTTAAAAACAATTTTTTTTAAATTTAAAATTTAACCTTCTGTTTTTCAAATAAATGCCAGGAATATCAAACTCCCAAAAAAAAAATATTCTTTTTTTTATTTCTTTAAAGTATTTACAGTTCTCATTTGAGGATGAACAAAGAAAATATTTACATTTGGGAAGGGAAATAAAACCTTATATGTTTGAAAAGGGGTAAGACAAGTGGTAAGTAAAAACTCCCCGGAAACCGAGTACCGTTTCGTTCTACAAAAACCCCACTGTAGAATTGGAACCAACCCATACGCCCACGTTCTGGTTTGCTTGTCAGTACAGTGAAGACATTACAGTCGGATATTTTTTTTTACACTTGCAAGGCGTTCGAAATGTTCAAGACGATTACCAAACTCTCTGACAATGAAAATGTTCTGTAATCCGTTGTTTGAACGAAAAGGAATAATCACCCAAGTTGAAATTCATTGTAAACTTGTGGGTTTACAATAAAAAAGGGCATAGAATGGGAGAAAATGGGTTTGACAGTTCAAAAAGGGATTCCCAATTTAATGAATGCAGAGTAAAACAACCTTCTGTTTTTAATTTAAAGATATGGTTGGTGAAAAACGAATAGTGAAATTTTTAAAATCGTTGTTCGGGAAAAAAATAGCTTTGTATTTCTACAAAGAACTGTGTTCACCATATTTTTCTTTTTATGGATATTTCTTTGAAATAGACAAATTGGTTTTTTATATAGAGACAAATGCCCAAAAAATGAGGTAACTAAGAAAAAAAAAAAGTTTCCACATGCTCTTTCTTAAAAAAAATTTTTTTTTGAAAAAAATCTTATTACGCAAGTTTTTCTTAAAAATGTCCGACTACGTTCGGGAAAGTGATTTTCAAAAGGTATAAATGGATAAAATTTATGATACTTAGTGTCATTTGATTAAAAATGTATAAAAAATTTTTTTTAAAAATAGTATTACGAAAAAAATTTTTTATATACAATATTTTTACAAAAAAAAAAACTGAAACCCCTTTTTCAAATACTCTCCTTTTGTGAAAAAAGCTTCTATTATAATAATATATTGCCTGTAAATAAAGCTCAGACCCTTTTACAGAGGTCAACAAATTTTTGGGAAAAAATATAACAGAAGTGGGTTTATCCCTGTTTTTACGACAGCAGGGGATAAATTTTAAGTTGAACTGAATTTTATTTTCACGATTGTTTTGGGTGAAAATACGATATTTTTGATAATTAATAAAATTAATTGCTACTTAATGTTTGGGGTTCTTTTCATATGTATATACAATTTATTTAATTTTAACGATTTTAAAAAATTGCTAAAATAAAATTTTTTTTTTCTGGGGGGGTCTAAGTGGGGTTTATTACCTGGCCACCGTAAATGTAAATTTTTTTAAGGAACAAAAATAACTGAAATTTACATCATCATTAGCGGAGGTGGATATGCAAGTGATTAGAATTTTTTGCGCAGACACACATCACTTGCCGGGGTCACCTCAAAGGCTTTTGGGGGTTGGGGGAAACTCGACGATTCAAGTTTGGCAAAATGTATTTTTCTTGTAGTTTTTTTAAAACCGATCAGTTTTGTCTCGTAGAAAGCAGCGATCAGCTTTTGATCAGAATATCCGAGTTCGACAGAGGAAGGATAGTGGCCTACCGAGATTGTGGATTATCTTTAAGGAAATCGGTAGTCGTGTTGGACGTGAAAGCAAGCAACTGTAATGCGGATATGTGCCCATTGGATGTATGAGGGGTACGACAGACCAATGTAATGGTCGATCGCATCAACTCAGTGCACCACTTCCCATGAGGACAGGCAAATTGTGGCACCATGGCGGTGACATGAATCGCTCGAGATCACATCACCCCGGACCATACCACAGCACATTGAGTGTGTAACGCATCATTTAGTGTCTGCGCGTACCATTCCGACGCCATTTTACAGCAGAGTGTGGTCTGTCCGCAAGACGTCCATTTGCTTGGTCTACCCTTGACGCAGAACCACAGATGTCTCCACCACCAATGGTGCGATGAAGAAAGGATAATGGTGGCAGAATGGAATGGGATTGTCTTAACTGACGAGTCACACATCTGTCTGCAACACCACGATGGTCAGTTCGAGGTGCAGGAACACCGTGGAGAGAGGGATGCTGTGAACAGCTGCGTTATGTACCGCCACACTGGTCCTGCACCGGATGTATTATGGTATGGGATTGTTGTTGGATATCACTCGCGCACTCCTTTAGTACGCATTACCGGTACTGTAAAGCGGCCAGCGCTACATTTCGGAGTGTTGGAGCCAGTTGTTATCCTTCCTTACCTTCAGGGCTTGGCCCACAGCCACGCCGAAATTCAACAAGGACGCGACAAAGGTTCTTCATCAGTCACCAGATTGAAGATTGCTTCCTTGGCTGTGCTCTCCGGATCTTTTCGGCGATAAGAAAACATGTGGTCATAGTTTGTTCCACGATTGACCCAGATTACACCCCAGCTGCCACCTCCAGATCCCAACTTTGGCAAAGTGCTGAAGCTGCTTGAGGGTCTGCTGTATTAAGAGGCTACACTCAAAGTCTCTTTGAATCAATGCCGAGGCGTGTGGCAGCGGTGGTCTTCCACAATGACGGCTACTCTGGCTAATGATTCTGGCAGGAACCACACTTCCCAAGAAGTCTTTAAATTTAATCATTTGATACTTGGTCAACATGTTATCTACAAAATAAATTTTGTTGTGCTCTCTCTTGTCTTCCTTGGTGTTGTATTTACGGTGGCCAGCAGTGTACTTGTGTTTTTTTTAGCAAATACCCTGATACTGAGAGAGCATTGGAATTTCTAAGAACAATAAATAACGCATGCGTGGTCGTTATGAAGAAATTTATAAGACTACTCACCAAAGAGTAAACAAATTTCCATCAATGTCGCGTCCAAGAATAAATCAACCATTTTTTCTGAATTGTGAAATGCAACCATAATCTCAATTAATGAAGCACAGCACCATTAAGAGACTTTGATGAATTTACTATTAGTGACTCGGAAAAATATTGAAGTCGTACATTCTAGCAGCATCAAAGGAAAATTTCACTCTTTCCAGCTCTGAAGCAAAAGAAAAAGATGGTTCCTATTGCTGTCTCCTAAAACTTATACATGCTATGAGAATAATTTAAATGCGAATTATTTAAGGAATGATGTTATTTTATTTTATATTTTTTGGTGGTTTGTGCTTTGAAAAATCGCTAATTGTGTTGTTTTATACGAGATATTGTTAGTCTGTTTTCGTGATTTTTTATCAAAAAATAAGTTTGAATAATAAATCGAGAGATACAGCGTCCTGTTCCTAGAAACTTACGTAGGCTGTATGAATCCCAGTTTGATTAGACATGCAATAGAGTATTGATTAAATGACGCGGTTTTTAAGGATCAAGGAACTCAAATCCAAATTCATTTGACCGAAACTTTGTTGTCGTAATTCACAACGCTGGCCATGGATGTAAAACAGCTATCAAAAGCAAAAAAAAAATTCATTTAAAAATTTACACTTTCATTAAAAGGCTTCTTGCAAATAAATCTATTTCAAGGCTGACTTAAATGATGTCAAATTTTCAAAAATAAAAAATGAGTACTTGAAAAGTCTTAGATTTTAAAGTTTTCTATTTCAGGGGTTTAAAACAAATTGATATATATAAAAATCGAGGAGTCAATTCCTACTTAGGTCAACAAATTTAAATAGCTACATTTAATATATAAATAAAGTATATGGTTTGACGAATACTAGCAGTGGTAGCAAAATAGAAAATGATTTTCCTCCCCATTTTTTTTTTTTTCTACACAGGGTGTTGGACTATTTTTTTTGTTATTTTATTTATTCATTTAATAAATTTAATTATATTCTATGTAAGGTAGCACAGTAAAAAGTCATCTTTCGAAATTAGCCTATCCCAGGTAGGATTCGAACCCACGGCCTTTGGATTTGAAATGCAACGCGCCACCCATTGCGCTACAGGGACATAACGAACAATTTTCCTTTCTATATATGCTGTTGGACTATTATTTCTGTTTGTTACATTTTATTCATTTTAATTTAATTAATAGAGTTAATATTTAGAAAAACTCCATTTAATCGTGTTGTCATCTATTACAAGTTTAAAAATTATATTTGAACTTGAATGGAAGAATAGAAAGTATTTTATTAACGATTAAAGAATTTGAACAAGGTATATATATATATATATATATATAGGGAGAGAGTATGAAATAAGACTAATAAAAGAGGGGTGAAAAATTACAGAATATTCTCCTTCCCTAACCCTAAACATACACATTCTTTAATTCATATTTATACTTTAAGAAGTTTTTTTTTATTCCAAAGAGATTTGTTTACGTTGAAAATAAACGTAGCACTCTTTGAAGAGAGATTTATTTTGAAGAACAGGTTTATATATATTTCTTATACCGTACAATTTTTGAACCTTTCTAAGACTGAGAAAATTCAAAATGGGTCTCTTTCATACACGAATAGACATCATTTGTTCCGTCACAAAATATATGTCTGTAGATTGAATCCCTTTCCTCACCTATAAATTTCAAAGCAGAGCGAAATAAATTCCTCAGACAAACGATCTGTGTTTCCAGAAAAAATACGCTCCCAGAAAACGGATAGTTTTACACCTTGGGAGCTATTTTTAACACTTTCCCCTGCAGGATCACTAGAAATGAATTGAGGTTTACCCAGAAACTCGAGGAAAGAGAAAAAACTCCTCACGCATAAAACTTGATTCTATTGCAGGGGATTCGGGTATACAAAATAATAAATATTTCACCAAATAATATTTTTTATCAAGAAAAACTTGAATGGTACACATTCTCTGTGGGGTGGATGTGGATAAAAAAAATAAAAAAGAAATCCCACTATGGAATATTCGATCTTGAGAGTAATCCACAAGGGGAGGGAGCGAGAAAGAAAAGCTGGGATTATCGCGAAATACGCTATCAAAAATCGGAGGCAACAGGTTGTATGAGGGTGTAGCATTCAACAATAAGATTGTGCAGGATTCGGAGGAATCTTGCTTAAAATTCAGCGCAGATTAATGTTTTGTAAATATTGAAGGTTTGTAAATATGTTTGGGAATGAGATTCTGGTAGTGAAAATACCGCTATGTGTGGATTGGAAGGAACACATTTATTGTCTAAGAGTTGGTTTTGGTAAAGAAGTTGATTTTCGATGTATGTACATATAAATCAAAACAATATAACTATCATTTAACCATTTATTTACAGAACATCTTGATTTTTTTTAAATTTTTGCTAATTTACCCAAAAATAATTAATTTAACGATAGATTTATGGTTTTGCTCTAATGGTGTAAAAGCTTTCTTTAAAGGCTAGATTTTAAGAAAACTTATTCCAAAAATGAATGCAAGAGTGAATTATAAAAAGTAAAAAACGTTCCGAGAATATACAGTTTTAAACTTTATGCAAATTTCAAGTGCATATGCAAAATTTTTATTCCTTTTCGTTTCATAATTTAATTTTCATTTAACGTATTTTATCACTTTTATTTTTTTTCAAACTTCATTTTTAAATAGCATTTTTATGGCTTAAAAATATTTATATACTCCTATAGAAAGATATGTGTCTTAAAAAAATTAAAAAGTAAACAATAAATCTAAAATCCGATACTGAAAAAATGGATGATTCCGACGAAAACTGCTTTATATTCGTTCCTTTAGTGTTTTGTTAGAAATATATACAGGGGGTAGCGATGAAATTATGTTTCACGTTGTCGCAGGCTGATTATCCGACTTCTTTATTAACGATGATAAATGAATTTCTTTTACATACTGAGAAAAGGGAATGCTTCCAAAATAGTTGTATACTCTGATTTAAATGATGTACATATTTCTACTTGCAAAATATACGAAATATTTTTCCTTGTCATTTCACTCTTAACGTATGTACGGTAGCCGAGTGGTATAGGTATCGGATCGTGGCTTGCCTGGTTTTACAGTTCGAGCCTGAGTACCCACTTAAGACCCGCCGTGTAGATCCAGCGATGCACGTTAAATCTGCCGAGCTACAACGTCACTCCCGTTGGTGTGGTGTGATACTTAAGAGGGGGGTGCCAGCTCAGGTGTCGTCCACGTCACTTGACCATGGTTCAAAATTACGTGGTCCGTCGCCGAAAATCCTAGTGTAGCTGAACAGTGCGACGTTAATATTCAATCAATCCATCACCATTAACGTAATGGAGCATGATATTTTCTGTAAAATATCATTAAATAAAATAATCAACATCACAGTAGCTCTAAGACGAAGAAATCTTTTTTTATGCCAGTTTGTAGGTCCAGTGTAGGTAGGAAGGTAGGTTTGTTTGTAAATTTACCATAAACAGGGCCCATTCTGTACAAAAGTTTATTAACAAATTTTCTCAGTTATATGATCTGTTGCTTCGCTATTCCTTTTGAAATGACCTTCATGTTAAAGAGGTATTTTAATTTTTACCAAACTAGAGCACTTTATCTTGCAAGGGGCACGACTAAAATTCATTTGGGGTCTAGATTTGGTGTAACAGTAGTACTCCTTTGCGGTGTTCAACCCCTCAATGTAATTCCGCCGGAATGGCCAGTCAATTCCGAAGGAAAAAGCCTTCAAATTCATGGCGCAATGGCGTGCGTGCGTATTGTGCTTAGCTTTTATACATTTTATACAATTAAATGTGATAATTTGATAACGGGGTTAGTAGCGCCAAGTGGTTGTTTATGTTCATAACATGGGTGATAAGAGTATTGCAATATGGTTGGCTTGAAATTTCTTCGTTTGGTGATGTGTGGTTGTCATGGAGATGTTTCACGTAGTTCATTCTAATTGGGTTTTTTTTGCACACGCTAATCCTGTGTGTGGTACAGACGATTTTTAATTTCCTAAATACTTCATTATTGTGGTTTCTTTTTATTCGCGCGGACAAAATTTTCATTTCGGACGTTTTAATTCGAATTCTTCAAAAATGCTATCATTTTTCAGTCACCTGCTGCTTTTTTGCTCTGTTTTCTTTTCTGTTTCCGGACATATCATGGCTCTTCTTTTTAATTTCTTTGGTCTAAAGGGTAAACCAATTCGCACGGTCAGCTTTATTTTTAAAATAATGATTCTCGCTTTCTTGTTCCTTTCCAAAATTTCATATGATTTCGTTCGCGGTGATACCATGCGAAATCGTAGCCTGACATGAAGGTTGCTCCAGAACACATCGAAAATTGGACGAGTTCGTATCTTTTCACTGCGGAAATTCGCTGCCGCAGTAAAGAAATCCTCCGATTCAATTCTTTTTCAGGGGAGAAAAATTGCTAATTCAACCATTCTTCTTTTTAAAGAAGTTATGAATTCTTCCGACGTTCCTCGTTCGCTCAGATTTAAAAGATCTCGTTGGAAGCTGTTTGGAGTACCTAGACCTGTCGATGCTCTAACCTCCTATCGAAAGGTAATTTTGATATGCCTTTAGAGAGTTTTTACCATTTGCCCATTGTAATAAAAGAATTATTAGAATAAAAATTTATAGTCATGGGAATATAAATATCTAGTATCTTGGATGTGGGAACACAAATTAAAAATTTAAAAGAGCTTTAAAATCAAAAGAAAAAACATTGAAAATGACTTAAAAGTGGGCCGAAGATTAGCCTATAGCCAATCCGGTTGCAGCAAAACGCCACAGCAGATCTTGAGCGCAGGAAAGAAAGTTGGTAGGAAACGTGAGTCAGTCAGAGAGTTGAAAGGGGTTGATCTGATTGGCCGATACAAAGAGTTCGGTAAGAGGGGGGTATAAGTAGATTTGGGAATGTGGGTGACCCAATCAGGGTGTTTACAGCATTTCAGCTTGATGTTGAAGTGCTTTATTAACTGAAGAAAAATTTTTGAAAAGAGGAAAAATGATACAGGAAAAATTTAGAAGTAAAGTCTGGGTTGACCAGGATATCTCTTGAGGATGGCTTCTAACAGAAAAAATTAAGGAGGAAAAATAAGAGGGGATATCGGTTATAGATGAATTATTTAGATTCGTCTATATTGTTGAAAAAGTTAACTGCTAATTTTCAATTGTCTGTCTAATGGTGCTTGGGGGGATATTACAGGCGAATCCTAAGATCTTTTATTTCTCATGTACCAATAGGCATTGCAAATTTGCCTGATAATAATGGGCCCATTTTGGGAGTTTCTAGTAGGGTATATATTAGTTTTGCTTGCGTGTCCCCACACGGAGGCGTGAGTAAGCAATGGTTTTTAAGATCGGAATTAATGAATAAAAGCAGTTTATTATGTCTACTTAATTTAGACTTTCTGCAAATTAGGGTAAAGAAAGCTTTCGCGTAGTATTTTAAATTTATCTCTAATATATGTAATGTGTTGTCGGAAATTGAGATTTTTATTAATGATGACACCAAGGTATTTGGTGTGTTGAGACAGGGAATTCTTTGATTTTGCAAAGTAATTTCAGGGGGTTGCCTTTTGGAAGAAAACCGCTTCCGTCTTTGAACTGTTTAGAGCAATCTTCCACACGAGAGAAAACCATGCCTCCAGGTGGGCCAAGTGTTCGTTTATGTTATCAACAAAGTGTGTTGAGGTTTCTGTGTCTGCTGAGGTATAGTTGTGTCATCTGCATACAGGCAAATGATGAGTATTAGTACTTTTGATAATATCGTTTTACATAAAGATTAAGGGGTTGGAGCGAAATTGACCCTTGGGCCACTCCCGCACCAACTTTTAATTTGAGGTACGTGCGATTAATTCTAACAGAGAAGGATCTGCTTATCAGAAATGTAGGAATTAATAAGGAAGATAAGAAGAGGGGGCGAAATGTTACAAGGTAATTAGTTTAAAAAGAGTAGGCCCGTGTGCCATACTCGAATCAAATGCTTATTGAATATCAAGGGAAGAAGACTGCAGCCGAGCATTTCCATCTTTATTTGTTCCCTTCCTTAATAAACTCAACAACTCTGAGGAGTTGATGAGACGTGGAGAAAGACGAGGACTTTGGAGACGTGCTGCTCAGGATCAGAATATTATTTTTCTCTGTCGAGATGATCGTTGAGTCTGGCTAAAATAACTTTTCAGCCAGTTTACTTGAGACTGGAGCAAAACTTATGGGTCATAGCAAAGATTCAGCGAAGGGGCCAGAATTTTTACCCGGTTTTAGGATCGGTACGACGACCGCTTTGTCTTCATGATTTAGGAAATAATAATATCTGAGAGTTAGCATGTTATTGATAATGTGTTAGTGATTTTAAAAATAGTGGAGACGAGGGGAAATTTTTTAATCATTTTATTTTGTGACCCATCTCTACCCGGGCATTTTTAATTTTTAATCTTTTGTGCAAGATTTCAGATGGGGAGAGTGGGGGAAGAATAATAGTGTTATTTGAGGTTAGAAACAAAGTATGCATCGACAACGCATTGGTGATTTCTGTGGCTAACTATGTGGGTTGTGAAGATGTCATTAAGTTGAAGTGTCTCTCGAGCAGGTACCAATTACTTCTGTTTTATTTGTGTCGCTGAGAGGCAATACCGTTAGGGCGGAAATCAGGGGGCGGATTTTTTTTTTTTTCCTGAAAACTTTGCAATTCCCAAAAGAATTGTCTTCGGCATTCAGGGTAGAAAGATTATCCTCCCATGCTTGTTGTCTGTAGTGGTAGATTTTTTCTTTTAATTTTGTTTTGTAATCGGTTTTGAATTCTGCTTTGGCTTGTTGTGCCAGATTGTCTGTGGTGAGTTGCCAGGTTTTCCTAGCTTTATTTCGTTCTTTGATAAGATCTTTGAGCTCACCCTGAACATATAGTTTGCTCGAGTGATAGAAAGGCTTAGAGGCACTAACATGCGCATTTGGTCTCATTTGTGAGATTGCTGACTTGGGAGTCAATCTCCTGGGTGGGAATTTGCGGTGGGGGAGTTCAAAGTATCGGGGTTAGCAAAAAGGATATTGGTGAAAATACTCCCAGAGTGGTATTTGAGTGGGGAGGGTACATTTCGAAATTTGATGTCCTGGGGAAATGGAATCTTACAGGATTGTGGTCAGAGCTGAGTTCGAAATGGAATCTGCAGTACATAGCCAGATTAAGTTCTTGGTAAGGAGCATAGTCAAAGTGGAAGCAGGAGTCTGTTCCATATCTAGTAGGGGGTAGGAGGGAGGAATTAAATCTATATTATTATTGGTAGTATATCTTAGCAAATAATGACCTCTAGGGTCACTGTTCGATACAACCCCATGAGGTATGTTTAGCATTATAATCTCCGGCTATAGCCGCTTTAAAAGGGTATTTGAAAGAGCGCCGAGATCGGCACCAGGTTTCTGTACGTGGGGGTTGGGGTGGGATATAGATTCCAGGCAGCAGCAAAATGGGTTCTGACGGGGGTGAAGTGCAACGGTGTTGCTTCAACACCTGTAGGAGGGGTGGGGTAAGAACATGAAGGAAGTGGGGAATGGATCGCGATGGGGATCGCGAGAGTACCGCCCAGCCACGGGGCTGAGTTGGTCCTGTCGTCCCTGTGGCGCAAAGATGGTTGGGGAGTGTTAAAGAATATTCTGGTCTCAGATGTGTGTTTACTTTAGCCGGTAACATTAGATCGGGGGTGCTTATCAATGAAATCACGTATCTCAACAATACGCGATCTCCTCAAATCACGTTCCAGGAAGGGGAATATGGTAAGGCCGAAAAGAAATTACTCATTATTGATAACAAGAAGAGATTGAGGTACACATATACCTTTGAGCAGACAATGTAGTTTGTCTGTTGGGTCAGTGTATTGCGAAGATTTTTTATCTCGAGATAAGATTTTGGAAAAAAATCGAATATGTAGGCACAAAAAGTGCTTGGAAGAAGGAAGGTAGAAATCACCATCCTGGCTATTTATTATTATTTAATGTTTCTAAATTTAATCGGTTATTGTTATTGCAATTTTTGTATCAGTATTGGACGTCGAGGAATCATTTCCGTGCTGCCCTCTGTTGGGGTTTTGCCAGTAATCAGCAGCAGAAGCAAACTGGGAATAATTTTGCTGGGTTGGCCTGCGCGATTTCGTTACGTTTTTGTTTCTTTTTGAGGTTGTCCGCGCACTTTTTTGGGCTTGGGAAGAGGGGGGCATTCCATGGAGGCCATATGGCCTTGAGCATTACAATTAATGCAAGGTCGGGTTATTGATTTTTTTTTTCCTTTATGGAACACATGCCAGTTCTGTGTTCTTCGCCGCATTTAAGGCAACGAGTTTTCATACTACGAATTTTGTGGCTGGCGTGATGGAAAGTACGGTTGCAACTTACTACGTTGGTCACCGACTTCCTGAAAAGGGTCTATTTTGATTTGTGTGAACGGGTTTGGTTTTTTTCATCCCGGGTGATCTCTATCATGAATATAGAGAGTGGGCTTTTAGTTTTAAATTGGCGGAATTGCGCGATTTTTTCGATTTTAATTCTTTGACCAATGAGGTCGTTTTTAATATCTTCGGGGTCAGTAGAGGCCAGGAGGCCCTTAATAACCATTTTAAGTGGTCGATTGGCGGGGGTCAGTGACGTAATATTGGGCTTTTTTGGCGGTTAGGAAATTCGTGATTTCCTGGCGGGTAGTCCGAGCTTTCGGCTTGAATACGTTCTCTCCACCAGCATGTAGTGTTGGTGGCGGAGGGAATGAGTCCTATGTAGTTCTTGCAAGATTAAGTTGTACTCGGGGAACAACTTCATCATTATGGGTCTAATTTTTGGTGCAGCTGGGGGTGATAGCACATCCTCGACGTCATCGTTTGCAGTGTTGAGGACTGCTTGTTGTTGTTGGTCGCGGTAGTTTTTGGATCCTCCTTTGGAACGTTATTGCTTTTAACCGTTTTCCACTTGGAGTTTCAAAGTTTTCCACATCCCTTATTGCTATTTTTATTTATTTTAGCAGTTAAGTTTGAGGGGCTAATTATAGGCTCCAGCTGATCTTTTATTATTTTTTATTGAATTTAAAATTGTGTGCTCATAAAGGCACTGGGCAGGTAATAACTCAAGCATATTACCTTCTAGGTCTTCCCGACTTTTCTCGTCAGGCTGGCGGCATCGGCTTCAACTTCTGGATGGTCTCGGTGGTCCGGGCCAGGGCTGCTTGCTTTTCGGTGTCCAACATTTCCGGAACATAATCTTTTCTTGCAGCGAAAATGCGATCGCAGCACTTTCTATGCTCTTAAAGATTATTGCATTTCTGCTCATCAGTGATAATTGGAGGTTAATTTCCTCCACATGACAACATATGATCGTCGGAGATATTTTTCCATTGCGTCTTACTCTATCAGTGACTATACTGGAATGAGCTCAATTTCATAAGGCATTATTTATTCGCAGGCTTATTTGCCGATTGGAGCAGCTGTATGCGTCCGATAATGTTAATAGAACATATTGTCGTTAACACAAGAAGCTTGGGGGAAGTGAGGGTAAAAACGGTTGAATTATTGACGAGAGTAAAATTGGGAAAAAGCATATAATAGGGTCATTTCGTGCAGGGACAGTGGGTTTTTTGGCGGTGTAGAGGCGGACAGGGGCTGCTACTTCTGGTTGAAATTAACGACAGGACGGCGAAACATATAGAGCGCTGACCAGATGATATAGGTTGAAACCAGGGAACAACTGTTATATCGGACTGTTGGAAATCTTACGAAAGGTTAAGCGAAAGAGGCTATCATCACCTTACAGTTAACCATTCGCTCGAATTCGTTGATTCTGAGACCGGCGCTCATACAAATACTATCGAAGTTTCCTGGCGCCACTTCAAAGCTTCCTTGCCTGAATATAATCAGAAATGGAAGATTTGAAGGATATATCTGGTACATGTTCAGGAAAATTTGTTTCGCTCTGAAGAGGACCCATTCATTAAATTTCTTGACTTTGTTCGCAATATGTGGGCTGAATGGAGAATCGTTTCGGGAGGGAGTCGGGAATCGAATTCATAATCCTTTGTACATTTTCAGCGACTTGCATTCACTTTTTTGTTTTTTTGAGTTTTTAAAAAATTCTTTTTCATTATTACAACCAGTTCAAAAAAGGCATTTTTCACACTTCAATCAATTACCTTTCGTATTTATTATAGTCCTCATATCCCTTTCCTTTTGCAAGGAAAAAAAAATCATGGTACTCATATCTCATGCGTTCGTCCACATCCATAAAAGGTAAGTACACTATTTCACTACCTATTTTCACGATTTTTATCAACATTATTCTTTGGTTTCATCTTAAATTGTCGGGAAAACATCAATTCAAATTATTTTTTCCCTCCCGATGCCTAGGCGGACGCCGCCATCTTGGTTCAGTCCAGCTACAGCAAACACTGCTAGGCGCAATTACAGTTATCAAATTGGGTTTCCCCAAATTTAAAATTTTAATTTCCTCCAACGACTTCGCAGCTTGGTTTTATATATCGTCTGCATACTATGTGCGAGGTCTAGGTTCGATTCATGGGTTAGTTTTTTTTTTTTTCATTTCTTTTTCTTTTTAAGTATTTTTAAATTTAAAATAAACTTATTTATAAAAGGTTTATTGCATATTAAATAATATTTTATGTAATTTTGTATTTTATAAAGTAAAACAATTAAATAAATTTAAATAATAAATTATTTTTTATTAAAATTTTTTAAAATTATTAAAAAAAATTTTTTAAAAAAAATTTAAAATTAACTAAAATTATTAAATATAATTATTATTTAAATTACTTAAATAATAATTATTTAAAATTATTTAACCCTCAAAGCGGTCTGCACGTAAAATTCCGTCATTACAGAGATGCTTTTCTGCCTTCAAGCAAGATTCCCAAAAGAGGCCGAGCCGCATTCTTAAAAATACGGCTCAACCGCTTTGAGAACCCCTGAAAGCAAAAAATATGTGCAGTGCATTTTTAAACATCTCCAGAATGGAAAGACTTTAAGTGCAGACCACTTGAGGGGTTGAAAAATTATTTTAATTTTAATAATTAATAATTAAAATAAATTAATAAAATTATTATTAAATTATAATTTATTATTGAATGTCATTAACTTATTATTAAAATTATTAACTTATTATTAAAATTATTAATTTATTATTAAAATTATTAATTTATTATAAAATATTTTTATTTTACAATTATTAATTTATTATTACAATTATTAATTTATTATTAAAATTATTAAATTTATTTTTTGTTACTGAAATAATTATTAACTTTTTTTTAAAATTATTTAAACAAACTTTTCAAAATTATTTAAAAAAACTTTTAAAATTGTTTAAATTTATTTAAAAGTCTTATTAATTGTTTTATAAAATTATAAAATAATTAAACTAATAATATATAAAAAAGACAATTTTATTATATTAATCATAAAATAATTAATAATATACTTTATAAATATTTTTTATATTATGTATAATCTTTTATAGTATATTTTATCTCACATTATAAAACTATTTTTTACTAATTTTTTTGTATAATGTCATTTAATATTTTTATATATATTTTATTACAAATATTATTTATTAATATAAAAATATATTTATAAAATTTAATATATTTAAAATATATTAAATTTATAAACATTTATAAATTTGATTCATAAATTTAATTTTTTTTAAATTTTATTTTTAATATATTTAATGTATTTTTTATATAGTTACCATATTTTTACTTTATAAAATACAAAATAATTACATGAAATATCATTTAATATTTAACAAACCTTTCATAAATAAGTTTATTTAATTTTAAAAATAATTAAATAAAATGAAAGAAATATACATTGACCAATGAATCGAACAGACCTCACGCATATTACGCAGACCATATATCAACCAAGCTAAGAAATCGTTGGAGGAAAATTTAAATTTAATTGTATAAAAGCTAAGCATGAATTTTAATGCTTTTCCTCCAGAAATGACTGGCCATTCGGGGAATTATCTTGAGGTTGAACACACCTAAAGGAATACAACTATTACACTAGCTCGAACACAAATGAATTTCCTTAATCATTGCCCTCTCCTTGTTAGTTATTATATGAATATTTAAAAACAGTGATTATATATTTACATGAGGAACTAAAATTTCGTACTAAAACAATGATTTGTGATAAATCTCAAGGTTAAGACACTTCTACTATTATAAAGACACTAAAAAGTTTCAGTTGATTATTTTCCCAAAAACCCTTTTTAGCAATTTTTTTTG